>WAAD01031543.1:249169-290054 GCA_013389945.1 Fregata magnificens
TGTTATTCTTTGCATCCCTAACCAAATTCAGCTCCAGCCGCGCCTTGGCCCTCCTGACCCCATCCCTACACAACTGGGCAGCGTCCCTATACTCTTCCTAGGATACCTGTCCCTGCTTCCACTGCCTGTGCAGTTCCCTCTTGCTCTTTAGTTTGACCAGCATGACTCGACTCAGCCATGCTGGTCTCTTCCCTTCCTTGCCTGATTTCTTACACCTGGGGACTGAGAGCTCTTGCGCTCTATGGAACACGTCCTTAAAGATCTGCCAGCTCTGTTCTGTTCCCTTGTCCCTGAGGACTGTTTCCCAGGGGGTCCTTCTGACTAATTCCTTGAAGAGCTGAAAGTTTGCTTTCCTAAAATTTAAGGTGCTGACTATACTCCTCGCTTTTCCCATATCCCTCAGGAGTGTGAACTCCACCAGTGTGTGATCACTGCAGCCCAGGCTGCCTCCAATCTTGACATCACTGATAAGCTCACTTGCACTGGTGACCATCAGGTCTAGTATTGCATACCCTCGGGTAGGGGTGTCTATTACCTGGCTTAAGAAGTTATCCTCAATGCATTCTAGGAATCTCCTGGATTACCTACAGCTTGCCGTGCTACTTTTCCAGCAGGCGTCGGGGTGGTTGAAGTCCCCCAGTAGGAGAAGAGCCTGCGGGCGCGAAGCCTCCTGGAGCTGGAGGAAGAAGGCTTTGTCAGTAGGCTGCCCTTGATCAGGGGGCCTGTAGTAGACACCAACCATAAGGTTCCCTTTGTTGCCTCTGTCTCCAATTCTTACCCATAAGCTTTCGACCTGCTCATGGTTAGGTTATTCTTCAGGAACAGCTCTTCACACTGTATCTATTTCTTGATGTACAGGGCAACGCCTCCACCCCTCCTTCCTCGCCTGTCCCTTCTGAACAGCCTGTAGCCATCAATAGCCACATTCCAGTCATGGTATTTGTCCCACCAAGTTTCAGTAATGGCAATCAGGTCATAGCTTTCTAGCAGCATGGTAGCTTCCAGCTCCTGTTTGTTTCCCATGCTGTGTGCATTCGTGTAGAGGCATTCATCTGGGCTGACAGCCGTGTCACCCTCTTAGTGGAACACCCCTTGTTTCCCTTGAGGTGTTTCACGGAAGTTTCCTTGTTGGCTCCTACTACCTCAGGAGCCCCCAGCTCATCTCTGCAAGACTTCAACTGTGCTGCAGTGTCCCCAGCACGCCTCTGGGCAACAGGTTGAGGGCTCATACTAGCAGACCGTCCCTCTAACCATTGTGTGTCATCCCACAGTTTGTCACAGGCAAGCCTGATATGTTCCCCCTCCCCCTTCGCATCTAGTTTAAAGCTTTGCCAATGAGCCCTGCAAGCTCCTGAGCAAAGAGCCTCTTTCCCCTTTGAGAAAGGTGGCTCCCATTTGACGCCAGCAAGCCTGGTGCTGTGTAGGCCATCCCATTGTCAAAAAACCCAAAGTTGTGACGGTGACACCAGCCACGGAGCCATGTATTAATAGATTGGGTCCGCCTGTTCCTTCCAATGTCACTGCTCACAACTGCAAGGAGGGAGGAAAAAATAACCTGTGCCCCAGATTCCCTCACTAACCATCCCAGGGCCCTGAAGTCTCTTTTAATTGCCCTTGGGCTACGTACTGCAACTTCGTCACCACCTGCGTGGAAGAGCAGTAATGGGTAGTTACCCAAAGCTACCCTTTGAGAGCTGTGATACCACTACTCCAAAAACACTTAGAAGACCCCACTAGGTACTAGGTATTTTTTCAGAAAAATACTCAAAAAAATGTTCAAAATCTCAGACTTTCATAAACCTAGTAAGAGACCTAGGATGTGGGACAAGTCAACTAATCGTTCCGTGAAATGGCAACAACCACAGTGCAGAGATACAGTCATATAGGTACTGAAGGTACATATCAGCTCTCTGGTATGCAAAACTAATCTCTAGCCAGGATATGCGCCTGTTTACCTAGGATTGCATCTGTGAATTTACTCTTTGGGGGATATGGGGAGAAGCTGAGTTTAAGGAGAAATTGTCTATCTCTGCATATGAGATCTACTCCTGACGTGTTTATATTTTTCTTTCCTGGGGTGATTTCAAATGAGTTTGCTGCTCATGGCTGTCAGTTACAGTTGGAGCGTGCAACGAGAAAGAACTGATGAAAATGCCGTTTGGGATATTCATGCTAAATATCAGAGCACTCCCCTTCAGTTTAGCAGCCCAATTAGACTAGACAAAGCACTTGAACAAAAGTTTAACGCAGGAAGCAAGTCTGCATGGAAGAAGGCAGAGACAGGCCTGGTTCACATCACCAGCAAATCTTGCACCCCCAGGAATTCTGGATTTCTCCAAGCCTCTCCATGGAAGCAGGAGCTGGGCTTGGGTCTGGACTCTCGGCAGCAGACACCACGTGGTTGAGGCCGCTTAGACAACATAGTGTAAGGGAGCCTATCTTTCATGCACGATGTTTGGGAATTTCTTGTGGGACTAATGGCTTGATAGTTAGCCAGAAAAGTGCTGAATTCAACATACATTCCTCTCACCACCTCATTACCTCACAGCCGTTCCCCCGTCTGCGTCTGTTTGTTTAAATGGAGCTCCTTAAGACAGAGGATGCTCGTTAGGAGCCTGGTATGATAAACATGGCACTTGTGCACTTGCCTAATTTGATACATCTGATGAGCCAGAACTTAATAAATGCAAACTGCTACCCAAATTACTTAGATTTGTTCAGTCGCTTTCTGTCTTCCTCAGCATATTGTATGGGCTGATCTCATGACATTCTCCTTCATGCCAGGTTTTTTTTGTCTATCCAAACTTTCTTTTTCCACTAGAAGCCTCCAAGCTGAGCTCCTCTCAGGCACTTTGCACATATTATTTCACCGCTTCAGTGGAATGGTTCAAATTATAATTTTCCAGCTGAGATACAAAGACTAATTCATTCAAGACCACTTTTTTGTGTGTGACAACGTGGATTCCTCTGTGGCCCTTGAGGAGATAAAATGCACCCAAAGTGCTGTGGGAAAACTAGAGTGCCAGGAGCAAGTGTTTGGACAGAGGAAGCAATTTGTGCTCTGTAAGTAGAGCGAAGTTGTGTGCTTTCAAGCGTGTCCCATGTATTCTTTGGGGATGAGCTGATTGTCATCTTGGGATGATGGGAGAGAACACAAGATATTAGACACTGAGTAGGAATAATGAATGGCAGATATAAATCTGAGCTGAAATCCTCTGCTGATACTAATCAAATGAAATCGACAGCAATAGTCAATGCTGAGAAATTGGCTGCTAATTTTTGTGGCTAACAAGCATGGCTGCCCTCAAGACTGCTCTGGCACTGGCGATCAGTGCTACGTTGGGAAGCCCAGGAAGTGATGTGCATCCTTTGCCTTGAAAACTGGCCACCTGGGGTGACACGGACCTCCTACCTTCAGCTGCTTGCCCTGGAGGGAACATGGAGTGGGTGGCCCAGTCTCCTGCTCAGGATGGGATGCACTTGGGAGATGGGAGATTGAAACATCAGCTTTCCTGGGCCAGCCAGCCCAGAGCAGGGCTGGGAGCCCGTGGCTTTGGGAGAGGCAGGAGATC
This sequence comes from Fregata magnificens, assembly GCA_013389945.1. NCBI lineage: Eukaryota > Metazoa > Chordata > Aves > Suliformes > Fregatidae > Fregata > Fregata magnificens. The sequence continues at coordinate 252,742 of WAAD01031543.1, forward strand.
TCCACTCTGGTATTTGTGCCAGGGACGATCTTGCCTCTAGCTCACAGGAAACCAGGCTTAAGTGCTTCTGATCTTTCCTGGGATGGAGGCCTGGGGCTGGTGACATGCCAGGAGGCTTCTGGATGCAGCACAGTACATCACCATCCGTGCATCAGCATGCAGGGTTTTCAGTTCCAGAGACTGTTTCATGGCTGTAATCCTGGAGAAGGAGTTCAGGGCAACTGTGACATGCACCAGGTAGATGCCTAAAATTAAAGGCAGTAAATGCAGGCCTTATGACAGCCCAGCAGAGCAAAAGGAAGCAGCTGGGTCTCTGAGCAATGCACAACCATTTCTTCTTCTGCTGGCAAAGTGTGGCTGATGCTTGGAGCTGCCCTCCCAACACTGACCTGCGTGTCTTAACAAACGTCCATGCATAATTCTCCTGGTACACCGATGCAAGCATATCTCATCGTCATGGCCCCACAATCTCAGTGAGGAAAGCAGGCTGGCCTGGAGCTGGCCCAGGAGGACACTGGAGAGATCATCTGCAAAAGCACGTTTAGCAAATAACAAACTGGTGCAGGCAGTGGGATGTCACGGCACAAGGGGAAACACATGGGAAAGGCAGAATCCAGGTTTATTTCCACCACTCATGAAAGAAAAAAAGGACTGTTTCATGGCCGTAATCCTGATATTTGACAAGTAGCTTAAATTCACTTACAAAGTAATCTTATAAAGTAAATAGCTTTGATCCAGTGTGTTTAATTTGAAGCATTTGATGTTTTATTTATTCTTTTACTGTGAGGAACAGATTGCACTTTCCTTAATAAGGTCTAAGAAATAAGGGTTTCCAAGCCCCACACCGAGGAAAATTCATACTAGCAATACAACTGTGAAAACTGATTTCCCTGAGCCTTTTCTCATGGAGAAGAAACAATTCCTGTGCCTTAGGAACCAATGCAAACATTTATTGCATTGCAATGCATGAAATACCTGGATGAATATTTTGAAAATTAACTCATGGGTGATTCAAGAAGTAGATAAGTGCTCAGCCACAGCAACAGCAAAGAACAGATATGATGATAAAAATCTTGGTCTGTTCTGGACAATTTATTAAGGACCTCAGGAACAAAAAAAAAAAAAAGACAAGAAGGAATCACTTCACAAAATATTGTTTTTGAAATGTTTGCCTAGCAACAGACCAACAAATGCTCCAACTATGGCTTTATTTCATACTCTCACAGCAATACCACATAGCGTTTCAACACAAACCAGTTCTCACTCTGAAATCCACCCTGGTGACCTCAGCTGCCCTGCTCTGATGCTTGGGCATCTCGCAGCTCCCACCGCACACCCTTCCCAAGACGTGGCCTATTGCAGCGCCGGCAGAGCAGAAAGTGCATCTGTTTCCGCTTTCCTACATTGCAACAACCTAATCCCCGGAATTGCTCTTGCTTGGCATGAAGGAAGAAAACAACTTGATGTGCCAATTTCCTTCTCTCTGCTTCTGGTGTCGTGCTGGTGCTGCCCACCTCTGCACACCCAGCGCCATTTGACCTCACTTTCCCAATACGCTGTCTGGGCTTGTTGATGGAGAAGTCAAAGTTAGGTCAAGTTCTTACATCCTTTCTTGTTGGACACAGAAAAGAAATAGAAGCCCAGGTAAAATCTCTTCCCCACAGAGCTCTCTTTACTTTTCCCATTGTCTCACACATGCCAGTCCCCAGGCTTTGGGAACGTGGCTTTGCTTTTCAGAGCAGACTCAAAAGCTTGGATCCAACAGCAGAAATAAATCAGGGAATTTAAACAAAGTCTACTGGAGCTGCTGGGAAAAGAAAGGCGCCAGTCTTTCAGAAATTTAGCCTGAAATAAGTTTCAGATCCATTTGTATCCCTGCTTTGCCATGGAGCTCAGATGTAAGAGTGGACAGAGTTGACAGCATAACCGGTGGCCATGCTGTGAGAAGCAGACAGTTGTGTGCATGGTGGAGAGGTATGGGATGGCACACCACTTCCCTGACTTCTTATTTTGCTGTTGAGGTAGGTATACCACCATTTTCAAAAAGGGGGTAGATTTAGGTGCCCATGCCTCTTGCAGCTGCAAGACACTGCTCAGCATGGGTATTTTGCCTCTGAAGAAAACCACAGGCTCCCGGATTGCCTGCAAAGCTCTGCGCTCAGCTGATGCTGCGGAGGCAATATCTTGGGAGAACGGCAGGGTGTCAGAGCTCCCGCTGAGCTCTGAACTCCGAGGAAGCTGCGATCCAGCAGCCTACATCCAAAGACACTTTTCCTATCTACTTTCTTGTTTCCTTTGCCAGGAGAATAGCAAGTCTCACGGTAGGCAGCAGAGCGCCAAGGGTAGGGACGATTCATCCCTTTAAGAACCAGGGCTTCTTGCCTTGGTGCCTCACTGCTCTATTTGTTAACAGGGACAGTAGCACAACACTATCTGACAAGGGTATCATCTAGCCAGCAGTTTAAAGTCTGGATATTCTGGTGATGGACATATTAATACATGTTAGATAAAGATGCCACGGGAGACGAATCGCTGGCCAGAAGCATTTTGTGGATCATCTCCAAATGTGCCCCATCAGCAAAGAAGAGGCATGTGCCCAGGCAACTGCTGGCGTGTCTGGAGTGAAAGCTCAGCAAGGTGGATGTGAGCATGAGCTTGTTGCATTAACTTACATATGTACATACCCTGCTGAATCAGATCTCAGTGACATTGTGACATTCGGCTGTGCTGGCCGAAGACATCCTCATCCCCGACACAACCTTGCTATCCCATAAATTAAGACAAGTGCATATTATCTTCTGCTAATATTGCCTTGGAATCGCTGGCAGAGTGATGAGGCAGATGGCCAGGCATATATAGCTTTAACTGGGCCCGGTTTTGAGGCAAAATGCATTAATTTAATCACTTTTCATTATAGGTTAATCAACACTGTGTCACTTTGCAATTTGGGCAGCCTTCAAACACACACGTAGGCAGTAAATGGAGGGCAGCTGACAGGTACCTGTTAAGCCTCAGCAGCTCTGCTGTATTGAGTAGTGCACCTGAGTGCTTATTTTAGCTGGAGATCTTTTGCCAGTGTAAATTTCATCCACAGCGGGTGCACCGGCAAGTGCAATTAGACCAGCTAAGCTTTAAAACACAAAGTCAAGCCTGAGGCCACCCAGAAGCAATTTTGAAGCAAGAGGCTCAGCAGCTGTCCTTGGGTGGCCAAAACCTACTTTTATGAGCCGAGTTGCAGGGAGTCGGGACTGAAAATCGTCACCTCTGTTCTCTGGGTCTGGGTCCTGCAGACCTTGGTTCTGCGGTAACTGGAACCAGATCTATGTACTTGCGTTGTGGATGTAACCCTCATCACGTCAGCTCACACAGTCGCATTTTTGATAAATTATCCAGAGTATATGAGATAGAATTTAGCCTGGCTTCGTACTTTTATGCTAGCTTTGGCCTGGCTGTCAGAAATCAGACAATTCCTAATGTAGCATAACACTTGCCAATGCAAAGTTCACTCAGCTGCATTTTTTAGAACATTTTTGAGGTAGAAAAGTGACTTTACACTGGATTGTCTTGTTTTGCATCATGATGCCATCATGTTTTGATCTAGTGCTAGGAACCTGAGAGCTGGATTTACCATACCACTGAATCATGGTCTTCATATTCCTATCACAAATCAGAGGCAGAGGGGTCAATGGCTAATTAGTTGCTGTCTGCAAAGCACCCTGAGGCCCACAGAGAAAAGCATGGTAGTAAGTGACAAGTGTTACTTATTATTCTCCGAGTTAATAGTCCTTTACTTTGCAGTATATCTTTGACCTTAGCTATCATACACTTCCTACCTCCCCACTCCAAACCACAGAGGGTTACAATACAGAATACATCTGTTTCCTGTTTCATAAATTGCAATTGCACATTTCCAACAGGCACTCTCATCCGAGATTTAGAGGAAAGAAGTTTTATTTACAAGTAGTATGTGTTCCCGAACCTATCTCGCTCCTTTGCTTTGTACTGCCTGCTGAAAATGAAACATAGCCAAATATAGTAGAAACTACTTTCCTATTATTTGGAGAAGTTTGCATCATCCCCTTTTTCTTTTACTGCTATTAAAAGTAAATAGGTATCTGAGATATTCTGATATATTTAACAGAAATAAATAATTTAAACAACATACACAGAGAAAAGACACGTAGCAATTACTTAGACTTGTCATAAATATTCCTTAGTAACTTATTCTTAATATTGTTCTTGTTTGTCATGAGAACCTGTGGGCCAAGCAAGAGTATGTGCTGGCTTTATTACTTCACTGAAGTGAAGCCAACGGGTAAAATCCTGGCCAAAAGAAAGTAGTGGTTAGAAGGCCCCGGTGACTTGGCTACAGGCTACATCACACATTTCTGCAGAAATCTCTTGCAAGCATCGTCTTTCACCTATGTAGAAGTGAAATGAAACTTAAAAAACAAATACCCTTTATGTATACCATTGTGCATTATGTCTTTAGAGGCTTTGGGATGAGACTTGAGGATGAACTATTCCAGCGTAGCAAGTCGCCACTGTTGTCTGCTGAGCCACAGCAATTTACTGTCCAGTGGGGAAGCAGCATGGTCCCATTCCTAGAGATTTTGGCCCAGTTCCTTTCCCTCCCATGTGGGGAAGCTGCGAGCACACCCTGCCAGTATCTGCACCTCAGCTGATGAGTGGTAACTTATTAAGCTGCTGAAAATCAGTTGTGTATCTAGGCTTGTAAGCTGTCATACACCTAATGAGGTTACCCTTGACTGGAGAATCAGCCAACACGACGGGATCCAGGCAATACCTTCACAAAAGGGCACGCTTTGTAACACACTGCACACCGAGGCAGGGGGTGCTCCCAGCAGGGTTAGAAACAGAAAGGTTTTGTGCAATACAGCTGTTCAGGTCCATCCAAGATGGTCTGGGACAAAGCCTGGCCATGCCACAATTTAGGCTTTCTGTCACTTTCTGCTAACACTTTGGATGCAGACTGGGAGCTCCCTCTCCTGCCATGATGGTAGCCAGTGAGGCTGAGAGAAATGCATCCATTTGGCCATTCCTCTCCCTCTGCCTTTTCTACGCTCTGGAGCTGTTTAAAGGAGAGCTCCCTCCAAACCAAGCACAGGTCCCTACTGTTTCAAGTTAAGCACCTTGAAGCATGGGCCCAGCCATGTGCTTAGGGATAAACATTTGTGCAAATATTTGCAGACGTAGGACCCTAATCTAGAGAACAATTTTGATCCCAGATACCATTTTGTTTATGAGTGTCAATCCTGGGGCATTACTGAAAGCCCAAGGGAAAACTCTGTGTTTCAAGATGCTTACAGTACCAAGGTCTTATCCCACAGCTTGTCTCGAGCAAGCAACCTTTACTTGCCAAAGCAATCAGTATCTACTACACAACTAAAATCGCAGGCTGGCACGGAATGGATACATTTTGCCAACAGAGTTGGAAGTTGAAAACATGCAGACACACAAAAGTATTGGCACTTTGCAGGACAAGAATTTGCAAATGCTTTGGCCAGCTCTAAGTCCATCCACAGTAAAAGCTTGTGTGGACTGGCTGCATATGGAAAGAGGAGAGAGAAAACAAAAGAACGGCCACACAGGCCTGTTGTTGCTTGAGAAAGCAAAATACCCATCTCATTAGCTTCATGCTCGTTACTTAGCATATTCCTTTCTCCTTGCTGATGCACCAAACGCAAACATCTCGATCGCTTATGGGCTCCACGTCGCATTGATCTGCAGGGTCTCAACTCTCTGCGACAAGCTCTTGTCTCTCCAGTTCTTTCTTCTAGCTCCTGAGCTGCGACAAGGTCTTCCAAAAGAGTTGCTGCTACCCAAATGTGGAATAGGAACCAAACCTCTGAACCTCAGGTGCACACTGTATATAAACCCTCCTTTTCCCCCTCCAGCAAGTCCACGCAGCCGTTCCTCTTTGTGCCAAATAAAAGCTACAGCGCCTTAGCTTTTAGCTTGGAAATTAGCAGCCTGGGCTTTCAGTTTGGCTTAAACCTCAGCACATGGACCAATGCGATAGCGGGCACGCACAGCTTCATGCCACAGTCTAATCTTTTTCAAGATGTAATTTTAGCAGGCACTTTCCAGACTCAGAGTCATGGTGCTGCAATAGTGAGAAACCCATCAAGAGAAGGGAGAACTGGAGGGATGCCTGAATTGCAGGCAATTGTCTGGTCTTTCCCAGGGCAGAAACCAGTGTTTGGGATCTACAAAGTTGGCTTCATGTGTTTACAAAAAGATCTGCTGTGCACACAATTTGCTGATGTTTCCCAGGCAGCTTCGCAGACGTGATAGGGATAAGGATAGGCCCCTCGAGACCCAACTCGCTTATAAACAACGTTGGTATTTACAGTGGCTCTTTTCCTGTGACATATGAACCCAGCTTGTCTAAAAGGTCTTCTGCGGAGAGTAAACCAATTAATGCCCTCAAACCACTGAGCATTATTTATCATATATCACATTTCTGTGGTGAGAAGGTACGCTGTGCTGACACTATGATGCCCTCTTATGGCAACGTGCCAGCTTCTGAAGAAACTTTTGGACAAGATCTCTGCTGGATACGTAGCTGTGAATATGATTTTACGACAGGCAACAGGCTCCTTTTCTTGGACCATCACTTGACGTGGTGGTAATGATTTTGCAAGAGAATAATATTTTTATTTACCTCCTTTTTCTCCTAAATATAACAGACTTTTTTGTTGTTATTTCTTCTTTTTTTTTAGCCTAAATTTCCTCTCAAATGAAGCTTTGATTGCCCTGTGTACACAGCCACAGTCGCTGGTAGATGACAGGGGCTGGAGAACTGTGAAGATCCTTTTATAGACTACTCAGATTTTAAGCTGTATTTCAAGAGGCCATATCAGATTTAGGGGGAAGGAAAGAGAAAGCATTGTGTCAGATCAGCATTAATTTCAAGAGAAGAAAGGGAGGAATCCTTATGTGTGTTTTGTCTACCACAATCAGGAAATGCAGCAGACACATCTCTTCAGCATCATCTGCTGTCCTTATTCATTCTCCTAGGTTGCGGCACGCTGAAGAGAAAAGATTTTGCAGCCCCAGCAGAAATGTTTGTAAAACATTTATCTGATCAGCTAAAGACTTTGAAGGCTTGCTTTGGGAAAGAGTTCTAACACTTCATAATTCAGATGGAACGGAGAGGCTTGGTGTCTCTCTTTTGCAAGAGAGGCTTTTTTTTTTTTAGGGCAGCAAATTGGTGTTTTGTACCAACAGCAAGAGTTAGGATTAAGTCAGGGTGCCACAGTTCACTGAAAATATTTATATTTTTTACAAATTTTTTTTCTGGCCAAAGCTAGAAATGGGGTTACATGCTGTTTCATGTTATCAGACACACTGTACTGTTCACCACATAAGCCATCCCTGGAAGGGAAAAAAAACCCCAAATCCCAATTTTGCTCCTAACTGCAGAAACCATCTGCAAATGGACAGACTCCCTCTGCTCTGCACAGAAATAAAACCTGATACTAGCCCTTACTATTCCTTTCTACGTCAAGGAGACTGCACAGTAAGGAAAAAGCGTTGTATGCATCTCTGTGCTAACAGTAAGAGCACTGGCTTTTCGACATGGAAAAAATGATGCAACTGTCAGAGACACATAAGCAGCTGGGGAAGAGCCAGCTTACTGACCTGCTCCAAAGCTTATCAAACTCCTGGGCAGCCAGGCTCTGCTTTCTGCTCTATTGCATGTGATAAGGGTGAAGCTTAGAAAAAGCAACCCCTGTTATCATTCTTTGTACACTACCCAGCAACATCCCAACTCGAAGGTCAGGCTACCAGAAAGATATATGGAAAGGTTTTGGTGTGACTAGTCTCCAAGCTAGACAATTATGGCTCACATGAAGTAGAACTGTGTGGGTCAACACAGTCATGTTCTGTGGCCAGGGTTACATTTGCAACCATATTGCCCAGTATTTTCTCTACCTTGATTTCAGGTGTTTCTGGCAGCCTGGCTACTTGATGCATTTCAATGGACAAACACTTCTGACTTTCCATATGATGCCCAGTATGGACACTCAAAACAACTTAAACAGCAGCTGTACCGAGCTCCCTTTCTGACGACCATTTCAGAAGCTTTCAGCTAGCCCAAGCTAGATCTTTGATCTCAACATTTCTCTTTGCCTGCAGGTGCTACATATGCATTCATGTCATCTCAAAGATCATAAGCTCTTACATATGTCAGTCTGAATTTCCAGCTTCAAAGGAAAAATAGAAAAAAAACCTCCATCAGAAAGTCTATAATGTGCCCACTCCTACTTCTGACCACTTGGAGAAATACAATTTTGTCATAACAGATCAACTCACATGTAATTCCTGACCTGCATCAGATTAACTTTAAAGTACATCTACCCTTTAGTCCATTTTTGTCTAGTACCCTCTTCTGAGCTCAGCATTGCAGTGGTGGGGCCATGCCAATAATTCAGGTAGTAGTTTAAAACTGGCTCCTTTTAAAGCTACATATTGAAGTACTAGGACTGCAGTAGAGACTTAATCTAGGCTGAGTCCAACCCAGTAATCCCTGAACTGTCGGCAGAGAAATGCATACCAAGCATATTCAAGACTCATGGTGGGAAAGTCTCCCAAGAACGAGTGATGATCCCTGTAACTTCCATTAACAATAACTTGCTTAAATACAATTAATTCCCATAAATCTCCTGATGATACCAGTTATCTCCTACATATACTGCTGTAATCTCCTATAATCTTCTTCAACTGCAGAAAGAATTCTTTCTTTATAACTTTCATCTTCTGTATGGCGAACATTATAGTTTCTGCTTTCTTACTTTTCACTGTCACAGAGTTGCTCTGAACCTTCTCCCAAGCCTCTTTCCCTTAACCTTGCCTTTTTTCCCCCCCTTACTTTTTCCTTTATTTCCTTTTTTCCTTTTCTTTTTTTTCCCCCCTTTTTTTCCTTTTTTTCCTCCCACAGAAATAGGCCGTAATTTGATTGTATTGTTCCTGGTATTGCTTCATCTATACAACTTTCATTGCTGAAGCAAATGGGACTGGAGCTTGAGCAATGTAAGATAAGAGCAACAAATGAGATAACTGAGGCAGGAATGAGACAATATGATGCCTTGCTCTTGCAAAAGAGAAATATAAATTGCTGAGGTTGTAAACAAGCACTTCCCGGTGGATCAAAACCACAACATTACAGGCAGCAGCAAAGGATGGTTTCAACATTTTCAGGGCTGTGGCATTTACGATTACTTTAGCATACTTTGCTTTTGCCATGATTTTAAATCTTTCATATCACCTCAAGGCCATGAGCAACAACCCTGTGTATTTTAATTTTTGCAGTTCCTCAAAGATATTGAAATACTTGAAACTTGTTGCACTCCACAGGACGCTTGAAAATATTCCTTCAAAAGGAAACTATAGTTGAGATATCATTTTTGTAAGTTCTACTAGCTACAAAAAAAATGTTTATTTTGATGTTTCCTTCCATGATTTCTTGAATGTACTAAGCACTATAAATGTTTCTAGCAAAAATTACTGTTTATTTACAAGTTTTATTAGCACTGTACCAGATAACTAGACATCAGAGAGTAACGGTTGGTGCAAATATTATTGAGTATGACAATATCACATTTACTTCCAAAGGGAAAAAACCCCACCCTATAAAGAGGCAAAACCATCCTGACTTTAGGAGAATAAAATATAAAGGGACAAATCAGGAAAACTATAACTTGGATGATGAGCTAAGGCACAGAGAAATGAAGGAACCTGCCCAACGTCACCTAAGAAAGTGACACAGACCCAAATGATCCTACATTTCCTCAGTCTTACTCTGACTTATGTCCAGGGTGAGAACTGTAGATATCTCACAGAGAAAGCTTTGGCCCCTATTAGCTATTTCTAGAGCCGTATTATTGTTCATATACACCCCCCCCCTTTTTTTTTTTTTTTTTTTGTGAGCCCTGATCCCAGCTCAGATTAACTTAGGACACAGTACAGCTGGACACTAAAGTACAATGCATACAGTGAGCTGACAATAATTAAATCCCACCCTAGATTTGACCCACTTAAAGTCAGTAAAAAATGTTGTCAGGTGTCAGACACATCTGCACCGATTTTCTTTGGCAACGCTCCAGGCTTCCTCCTGTATTCATCTATTCCCCGTTTGTATTCAGGTAGATCCAGCTTGCAACTGAGACAGAGGAATTTGCTTGATCCTACGTAGTAGGAAGAGGTACAAAATAAATAGCTTCCTGGGGCAATGTCAGCAGAAGACTGACAGAGCTTAATATCAGAGAGTTAGAAAATCTCAGGCTATACTAATTAATGAATTGCTTCTGTGGTAATACATCCGATAAAGGACATGCTGATAGGCTGTTCTTTTCTGATGAAAAGCCATTAAAACAAGCACAGTCTGCATTTCTGTTCTTTGGTTATATGTTTGCAGTGGCCATCAGAAACACTACGGAAGAGGAGTACCTTCCGATTCCTAGTTTTGTGTTTGGCTGCATCTGTCTCTGCTCCAAGATATAACAAGAGAATGAAATCTACGCTGGCACTGCATTTGTTCAACATTGCTTTTCCTTGTAAGCACGATGCAGGAATGAATATATGACTATGAACTTTCCAAATGCACTTACAATCTGGATCTCTGCTAAGCAGATCCCTACATATAACTGTTTCTTCTGAAAAACTAAGTTCCAAGTTTCCTAACAAAAAAGTACCAAGGAAATCCACAACCAAAATCATAAAAAAAAATTTTCTAACTTCTATCCAGTTTTATTTTGAATTCATACATTGAGTTTTAGACAGCTAAATAGCTTTGTTTCATTCAGTACAATTTTCTATTTGATTTGAATTTTGAGTAAAAAGTCTTTCTGTCCTATACCCTGTATCCTTGGTTTTATATTTTCTTCACTGCAAAGGAAAATAAAAATAAACATAAATATTTCTACCCCTTTTGCACTGGTATAGGTGAACGTTCAAATGTGTAATGCAGCTATGGAGAATGTGTTTGTCTTGTAAGGAGCAACTTGGGAAGGAAAGAGAGAACTTGTGAGTGAGTGATTTGAACTCGAGTGAAACACAGCATCCTTTTCTTATCTATGCCCCCTGCTGAATTCACTTTGGCTTAAACCACCCCCACAGAGGCTTCTCTGTGTGAAGAGGCTGAAGTCAGGATTCAAGCTCAGAGTAGAAGTGCACTGGAAACTCATCCTGTGTCAAGGAACAGTTCAAAAACTGTATATTTTTGGTGTCCACATTTCTAAGATGTCATAAGCTATCCCAGTCTTGCTGGGGAAAAAATTAAAAAAAAAAAAAAAAATTTTTTTTCTAATATTGCCAGTCCCAGAGACCAAGCAGAAAATCATTTTTTCTGATTGAAGAAAAACACTTGGCTGCATGGTTTTCAGAGAAAATAGTGTTCTTTGTTGTTGGGAGGAAAAAAGATAGTATTTTGGTCCACCATAGCACTAGTCTGTTTCCTCTGGCCTCAAAGAAAGCTTTCCACAAAATATCCTGATAGAGCTACAGGTAGAACGATGAACCTCATCTTCCCATGCAGACATCTCCGCACTGAAAATATCCCACACAGGCTTAGCGAACTGCTTACAGCTTGCCTGCAAACAGAAAAGATACTTGAGACTTTCATTTCAAGCAGGTAATCACCACTGATCTGAGGAACCAGCCCTCACCTCATTTTTCCCATGCAGTGCACAGTTAGTCCCTGCCACTGAAGAACATGAGCCTGAGAGCTTAGTAGTGACATAAAGAAATTATGGATGACAACTATATCCAGAGTTATCTAAATCAGTCAGAGGCACTTGGAAAAGTTATATATTTCAGGTTGAAGCTGACCTTTAACTACTGCAGGCTGAAATATTTTTCTGAAGCAGGATATCTTGAGAACTGGTTCGTAAAGGGCTTCCTCTGAAGCACCGAGCAACGACCACTCTTGTAAACGAGAAACCAGCTACATGAACTGTTGATCTAATCTGGGCTTGCAATCCCTGGTTCTTAAAGGTTTCAGGTGTGTAGAAATATATGCATATACACACATTTCTGTGCACAGTTTAGCAGAGAAAATAAAGGATAGATGTTTCTAAAGACTTATAGGCAATCAGGATATCATTACCAGAGTTGTACTCAAGCTAAGCTGTTACTATTCTCAGTTTTATTTGGATTTTACTTTAATCCTGAAGAATCCCATAAAATATACCTTCCTGGAAAATATAATACGAAAGGATCCTTTTGAAGCACCCACTGTCCTTGCCAATGAGCTGTAAAAGCAGGAAAGACATTTGGAAACTAGTGCTCAGAGACTGGGCAGGAGGACTGGAAACTTTGCAGAGATGCTGTTCTGTTGTCCTGTCCTGTTTATCTTCTTTTCCCCTTCTTGCTCAGCTGGCCAGTGGTTAAGGAGAAGTATTTTGACTCTTGTGAGTCATACTTACCAGAAACATTTCTCTTTGGGCATTTCCTTGTTGCCACAATCCTGGTCCCCCTTCTTTCTGTCTTTCCCATTTAAATGGAAAGACAACAACTACTATGTGGAAATATTACGTGTTCTTGTATGAAGAGCACTGCATCGGTCATGTCAAAATCTTTCCATTACAGCAATCCAGGAACAACTGCAAATAACATTTGTGATCAGAGTAGGACCCATATGATGAGCCACGAATGTCTGAGAGGTTCCTGTCTATGGCTTAAGCAGCTCCCAGTTCATGGGAAGGGGGTGTTTAAAAAGCAGGAGAAAACAAAGTTTGGCTCTGGTCCAGACTCATATCTGTACTGGAAGTGTAGAAGAAAAAAAAATTTCCAAAAACACCACATGGGAAAGCACCCATTGTTTCCTCCAATCTTCTCTGTTATCCTATGAGGTAGTGCAGTTTGCTTACGAGAGGAAGTCTCAGAATGTACAAGCAGCCGCTCCAGAGGTTTCTAAGAAGGTGCAAAGATTATGCTTCCAGTGAAGTGTTGTGGAGAGGGAAATGAATGACCACACTGCCCTGTCTGTGCACTGCGGGACCTCCTTGAGCAGGGTGTGTCCTGCCTCTTGCTTTGGGTGCTGAGATCAGTGGAAAGTCCCTCAGGACTTCAAGCTACAGTGAACCACAGTCCCTTTTCAATTTTGAATCACAAAGAAAACAACCTCAGTATGAAGGAATTATCCGCAGGCCTGCTCTGTACAGAAGGTTCAGAGATCCCCAGTCCTATCTGATGAAAGCCATGGGCCTGCACCAACCCTCAGAGAAGAGGCACCAGATTACAGCTGGTGACAGCTGTGGCCAAAATAGCTAGCGAAGCTTTCATGTCTACCTCTGCCCTCTCCTGGATGCATGATGAAGTGTGTGGCATCCCTCCAGACAGGCAAGGACAGTTTCAGGTTTTGGTTATAAGCAAGGTTTTCTCATTTCTGTTATTCAATACCAAGAATTGCACTACAGTCAATGGAGATACGCCAAATAGCCATGGTGAGAATGGCCCCAAGTAAACTCTAATCCACCAATATAAACATTTTGTCAGATATCCTGACTATCTGAGAAGTTCTGAAATTCAGAGTGATTGCCTAGCTCAGAAATGGGTGAACCCTCAGCAGCATCCCCTGAGTTTCTACAATATTCCTCATCATCCTTCTCAGTACCATGTCCTTAACCAAGGGCAAGCACATCCTTCTTGGTGTCTACTGTTTGCCAGTGTTACAGCTGAGTGGATCCCAAACATTTCTAAGGAAGGAGCCCCTCCCTGTCCTCAACATTGCTCATTTTTTAACAGATGTGTAAGTGAAGGATGGTGTCTTGAAGGTCACTCTACAGGGTCTAGCAGACAGCCAGCAATCTTCAAAGAATATCTGGAACCACTGTGCAAGTGGAAAGTATTAATAAGCACATGTCACAAATCCACATGACTCCACCCAAAAACTCAGTGGGGTTATTCTTCCTTTCTCCAAAAGCCTACCTCAGCCTCTGGGCTATGGTAACTATTGGAAAAAGCTGGAGGTCTGGATCATAACCCCTGCTTTTTGTAGGGCATGTTATAAGTTATAATAACATGGTACAAAATCAACCCTTTTCATAGCTTCTGATTCCTGTAATAACTTGTCTCTCACCCTGACATGCAATCATGTTTTGCCTGTTGTACTGCCAATGCTATGACTGCTCAGATTGCCTAGCTGCTCCAGTAAGATCCTAAAGATTTCTGGCCCTCAGAGGCTTATCTTGGTCCACACAGTCCAGCAGAGGATCTCTGCACCAGAAATTTTCCTGGTTTTGCTCATCTTGTGCTGAATATCCATCCTCCTACCTCCTGAAATTAATAAAGAAGGCATTCCTGTGTTATTCCTTTCCTATCTATCAGCAATTGATCTAAGCCATGCAGATCTGTTCTCATCCTCATTTTAATTTGTCTGGACTGGGGCATGAAGTTCAGACCTCTAGTCAGACTTGACTCTGCTATATTTGACTTCACATCTGATTTAACCCTCCGATTTTCCAGAAGGAGCCCAGATGAGATTTTTCAACTCTGCACCATTTGCGACTGAGGTCAGTGGACCAACTCACACCCCTTTAAACACTGAGATATGCAACAACATTTCCAAGACAAACTCAGCATCCTGTATTTTGACACCCAGCTGAAGCCAGACCTGGTTTAAATGACAATAATTCTCACCCAGGAGGACTGGGTGCGTTTCCCTGTTAGAATAGGAAAAAAGTTTTTGTAACACTCAGTGGCCTCACACATGGCTTGAGTGTATGAGTCTGGTTTAAGTACTGGAGTCAGTCCCTGGCCATCTTTGGTACAAATTTAAACCAAACCTCAGGCTGCTCTAATTTGTGCTATGAGTCAGGACGAATGCCAAGCCAACTCACGATGCAGAGATTCAAGAAGTGACTGAGAGTCATATTCCCTCCTTTATTCTTGTAATGATGAATCCATTGCTGCAGATCTGAGCTACCGAATGAATACTGCAGGAAGCCAGCAGAAAGTGAAATCACCTCGTGACATTCCTTAATTACTTACCTGTGGTTTCAACAACATGCCTAGTGACAATTTAAACTGCAGAAATCTGTAAACTTGACTACTTCAGCTAAAATGAAAAATCATTGCACTCAGGGAAACTTCTGCAGTGCAGAACCTCTGGTTTGGCTGATGACCATCTTTTCCCATTACCTTCTGTAAGCCAAGTGGCTACCATGGTACATCAGTGCCCTACCACAAGAAAAGACGTGATGGGAAGGCATCCTGGGAAATGCTGCACAGCTGAGGAAGCTCGGTGCTATAAGGCATCTGTGCTAGAGCTCCCATGAATTATCACAGCATTGTTTCCAGATTAAAAAAAAAAATGCGGTTCGGGGTGCAAACCAGACGCATTTCTGGATTTCTTGAGTGGCCATCTTAAAGGTAAAGTTTTCCTGAATATTTTTCCATAGTTCACAATCTTTTCCTTAAAAAAGCAGCACGTAGTTTTTAAAAAATCAGATTCCCTGACAAAAACCCTAAATGGCCAGATAATTTCTGATCAACTACAGATATGCTACAAAGTTATCTGAGTTATCACTGAAGGATCCTTGGCAATGGATGAAAGCTGATGTTCCACCTCAGCTAAGCAAATGATGTTTTGGAGAGGTGCAAGGCATAATGTAAAGCAAAAGGAAAGTGGAGGGAATGTATCGTTGGTCTGTGGGCTTTTTATCAGCTCTACTCTCACTTTTCTCACACAGCTCTGTGGGAGGCATTTCTGTGGGACATGATAATAAAAGCTGGGATGTTTTCCCACTAAAATTTTTTCATGCTTTCTTTGGTTTTGCTATAGATCCCACAGACCAGATGTCTCATATTAAAGAAAGAATAACTTACTTACTTCTCTTCGGGGACATATTTGGGGAAGGAAGGGAGAAAGAGTTTGTTCTTTTTGAAATGAGAGTTAAATTGACACACGGTGGATAAATGGCAGGCAGAGGCCAGGCATGTTGTTGATAGAAAAGAGGATAACCCTCAACAGCAGGCTGATCACCACAGGAGTTGAAGGTACTTTCTGAAAATAACTTTCATCAGGACAAGCTTCTCTGTAATGCCTACAACAAAGTACCTACACTTAGAAATTCCCCTTAAACACCTCCCACTTGACACCCACTATTAAAACATGTTCTCAGCTTACCTAGCCAATTCATGAGATTTTTATATATCTTTTAAGTTTCCTCTGAGTGTGTTGAACTAAAACACATCCCATGTGCTGCAGTCAATAGGTGAGGAGAGCTGGACATCCAGGAGGGCAACACTACCTTGACCCTACCCCGAGTGCAGCTAGCCACCATGCAGATGGGATCTGGAAAATCCCAACTTCACCTCGTTGCCCTCGTGGCTCCTACCTACTCCGGGCTTCAGGCTGCTTCTGCATCACCAGCTCTAGTATGCACAACCACAACACCCAGTCTGCCCAAGCTCCATGAAACTCCTTTGGCCATCCGACACCTAAGAGTGACCTGAGCACTTGGTCATTGTGAGGACCTTTGTCCCACAGGGGAACCTTCCCACCTCCTGCATTTAGGCAGACCCTGCTCCAGCTCAGCCTTGCATCAAGCGGGGCAAGGCTGTGAAGGATGACATAACTTCATCTATGCAGCTGCCTCAGTTCTGACAGCAGTGACCGATGGCAGTGTGCTGCGGCGCTTGCTGATTACAGACTTGTTAGTCATCCTCCCACTGTTATTTGGGCTTCTGTGTCTGGCTGGGTTCATCTACTAGTTCTTGTAACACACTAACAACATAAGCCGTCTCCTTGCACAACGAATCCCTATGCTTAGCAAATTGGGACCCCAATCCCCTATTTGAGCTTCTCGCTGATACTTTGTGCAAATGTCATCCTTCATGAAAGGAGCTGCACTCAGTATATCATTCCCCTGACAGTGCTTTGAGAATGGGATACAGATGTCGTTTATCTCCACTGGACTGGAGACCAACTGGGGCACTGAGATCACTGCCCACAAATCCCAGAGCAGCACAGCAGAGGTGTTTAGTCCACAGCACATCCATTCCACACTCACCACAACCATAAGACAGACCTAAGAAAACAAGGCTGTTAGCAGAAAAGACCAAAACCCTCAAAACCCATAATATGTTACTGGAAGGGAGTGAGAGGCTGCAGGCGTTTTGGTGTCCTGAGGTCTTGCAATGCTAGAGAACTGGCATGCCCTTAAGAAACAGACTACAGCTCATTTCTGCCAATGCAAATACAAGGGCATTTCAGTGTCAGGTGGCACCAACACATGGTAAAGCAAACAGAAATTGCTGCAGTGTCTCCAGTTACAGATGTGTAAAACAGCTGAAGGACCACCGTGTGTTCCTCAACTCTTCTGAGCTTCCTTCAGTCTTCTGACTTTTGTGTCCTCCATCCACCAAGAGTCTTAACGGAGCTCATTTCCTCCATCTTTGCTAGAGCTATAAAGTGGCAGCTACTCTGTTAGGATTTATTAGCTGCCACTGGGAGAGAGGAACAGAGATTCACATGAGCCATTAAGTTTAAGTCCTACTGGCAGGATGACCATGAAAAGTGATATTTTAGAAGGGTTTTCATTGGCACTACTTACCCAGTTAAATGCTTATAGCATAATTACTAAGGGGAAAAGGATGTTTTGGGGGGGGGGGGGGGGCAGGATCACAACCCAAACACAAAAATATTCCACAGAACCCAAACGACACACATTTCTGCAAATTATTTATGGTGGAATTGGCTGTTCTGCTCAAACAAGTTACAAGAATCATGTAATCTGTGTCCACAAAAGCAAGATCCCTCCCAGAAGCTTGATTTTAATTTAATGGTGAACAACAGAAAGAACTACTGCCTGCTGCAGTGGTCATTAGCATAAAAACAGACCTGGTCAGAAATTCTTCTCAGATTATCTTTTTCTTTTGTGTGGCATAAAAGGACAAACTCAAAAGGATGCTTGAGCTCCAGCTTGCTTTTTACTTTCAGGCAACCCTAGGAAACCTGAAAATTTTAGGCAAAAACATTCATGCGATCCATGCAAATATCTGGATGATTTTTTTTTCTTTCTGGTATTTTGACTAGATTTAATGAAAATATATCATAACTGTAGAAAATTATCAGCAAAAATCACCATCAGCAAACTCTTTAAATCTTTCATTCTCTCCCCTCAACAGAATTTTCCCCTCCTACAATTTTGGTATTACCACCATAATTAGCCCAGCTTCCCAAAATACTGTAACTTGGATTATCTGGCTACCTCTGCACTGACTAACAGGGAAGCTGTGGACAGCAACTTACAGATAACACTTTCCATCTGTCCATAATGTCCCTATCACTGAACATGACACAATGTTGGTGCGGCACAATGACACCTACATGCTATACCTGCGAGGTGAGCTCGTCAGATCAACACGTGGCTGCCTTATCACACTGTGCTCTCCTTGTGTTTGAGAGTGCACTTATTTCTCTGCCTAGTCCTCTAGCAAGGCTCCTTCTCCCTCTCTTGCACTATTCAACCCCTTCTTACTGGCTTAGCAAAGGCTACTGACACAGTGACAGGGACTAAGGATGAGTTTCAGCACCTGAGCCCACTGCTACTGTACAGCATGCAGGTAGAAACCTTCCTACCATACAAGCACTGCTTTGTAACGTATTGAGAAATACAGGTTCCTTGAAATTTGGCTCAGCCAGAACCATCAGCTCTTGATGACCATCTAAGTGATCCCACCAGGGCAACAGGAGGAATTGATTGTATTGAGAAAACATGCTATAAATAGAAATGGGTTAAAAACAGATGGCCAGACCTCATCACTTGTTTTTTGTTTGCTTTTGCAAAACCAATACCAAGAATAGTTTGGCTGCAGGCCTTATTTCTGAGCTCATAATATTAATGGGTGGACCTGTGGATCAGAGAAATGGTTTCTGTCAAAAGCTGTCGGCAGAAAAAGAGCAAACTATTATCCATTTCAGCATGCTCCCACATTTATATAGCGGAACCCACTCTGACCATCACTGCATCTGTCACAGTGGGTTTGGAAATTAAATGACTGAATCTGTGAAGCTGCTTCTCTGCACTTCAGTGGTGGAGTATCCCCTCTGTATTCAGACTGTGACTCCACAGAAGATGCACCCGTTCCTCAGCCAAGGATCATCAACTCTGTAAGGTGTTCATAGAGGGGCCCAGTGCAAACTAATGTTGTAGACTGTAGACTCTGCTCGGGTGTGAACAAGGGGCTTTGGTCATGCAGGAGAGAGCTCCCTCCCTATGCAAATATCTCCCCAAGTCTCAGAGCATGGGGCTTATAGATACTGTAATATCTCTGGAGAGGGATACTCTCAGAAACACCTAATTTCCCAGAAGTGAGACAGGACAACAGAAAAAAAAAAATCTAGGGGCAGTGCTAATATCCCCTTCTGTCTCCCTCTCTCCTTCCTCCCACTCACATCTATGCAAGACCATGTGTACATGATTACCTAACCAAAGTCTTGTCAAGTGTTACCTAAAGATAATACTACTAAGTTCAGTTGTATTTTTTGAGCCACAGCTACGTGACCTAACCATTGCATAAGCCCCTGTATTTTAGGAGCCTAATAAGTCTCTAGTTAACGTGGAATAAGACAGGTTTAAGACCTATTACAGCTCCAGAATTTCTTATAGGTCCTGCAATCTCAACCTAATCCAGGAAACACTTAAACAAAATTTATCTTCCACACCACTAACATCCATTGGACTACATCTGCATCAATACACTGCTTTATAAAGCATTAATCAGTAGAAAGCCCCATTATTTTCAGTGTATTAACTTTTATGGAAAATAACTTCTCAGCTGTTTGCCATTTTACCATTCCAGCATCAAGTGATGGAATATTATTATTAAATGTGTTTCCTCAGGCCTTATCACTCTCATGTTCCATGGACTGCCTTTTTTAATAGATTCTTCGTTCGTAAGGGAACATTAAAGCCTTACTGCACAAAAGGTCTCATTCTCAGTCATTTGTTGTTCTTCCCAAGCATTCAAGTTGTCCAGCTAAAGGATCTTCTGCTCCCTACAACACACCACACAGACCAATCTGGAGACAAATACTCTGTCAGAACACCTACTGCTGCAGAAGAGTAGCAACTCAAACCTCGGTATGTATTTCAGTCATCAGGACTGAATCTAGATCTGTGGGGACCGTGCCTGTGTATGAGAAGGTATTTAAGCCTCCGAGCCAATCATTCCTATGTGGTCCTTCCAGCCAGGATGTGAATTTGTGCCAAATGAAGTGATTTGCCATCCTACACCCTGCCCACAGCACTGCAGCAAACCAACTTACTTTGCACAGATGTCTGAACAGGCTGTTGTAGGATCACTGGCTTTGATGAAGATGGGAGATCCACTGCCAATTAACATCCCTTTGCATGAAGCAAAGTGTTTCAACCTTGGCAGGACATAGAGAGCTGAAACTCATTCAAGCAGTGACTGTTATCAATGTTGAGCTCGCTTTTGCCTCACTGTTCACAATGCATTTTACTTGGTGTCTAGAACTAATAGTAATCTTTTGGTAACTATAGCAAGCAAGCAGTCTTCAGCTCTTCTCTTCTCCTCCCATTTAATTAGCAGAGTTGTGCTATTAATGGTGTTAGACCAATTGTTTACAGTTGCAATTCAGCCAGAGTTATACTGATTTTTACTAAGCAAGGATCTGATCTAATACCTCTGAATTCCTCTGCTTGCTCAAGCAAAGCTACAAAGCCTTTGCTGTGATTCTGCCAGCTTTTGTCGGCTAAGTTGGTCAAGCCTGAACTCTTCCTGGATGGGAGTTTTCCAAGGAAAATCCAGTGACAAGCCAGCCCTCCAGCACAGTGTTCGTGGGCACTGTGCTGTCAGAGGAGCCGTATTTCAGATGTGGTCATACCCAGGCATGGATTCAGGACTGACTCAAAGGGAAGAATACCACCCCCTGAATCACCAGCACAGCTTCCTGCAAACCTTGAGGTTTCCTGGCCAAACACCAGAAGAGGTTTCTGTTCCTTTTGACATTTTTGTTTACACTCGGTAGTTTTCCACTATACCAGAGTTCCATGGATTTTTCTCATTGGGGCAAGACAGACAGTGACCCAATCAGTTTACTTGGTTTATGATATGCTAGAGACCTAGCATCCCATCACCACACCCTCACTTGAGGAGCTGGGGCTTTGCAGCGCTCTGCTCAGCCATGTCGAGGCAGGCACTCTCACCAAGAGTCTCACATGGGAGCTTGGTCCCCCTGACTGATCTTCTCCAGAGCTTGTCGAAGGTTACTGAGAGGAAGAAGAAGGAAAAAATGGAAAATG
Organism: Fregata magnificens; assembly: GCA_013389945.1. Classification (NCBI taxonomy): domain Eukaryota; kingdom Metazoa; phylum Chordata; class Aves; order Suliformes; family Fregatidae; genus Fregata; species Fregata magnificens. The sequence continues at coordinate 274,044 of WAAD01031543.1, forward strand.
CAGCGGGAAGAGGAACAAACCCACCACTCCTATTTCTTATTTCCTCCAGAGACCGTGCCTGGCCCAGTATCATTTACCAGCAGGTTCTTGTGCAGCAAAAGCTCTGCATCCAGCCTGCCACCTCACCAGAAACACTGTACAAGACCAAAAGCGAGGCTTCCTCCACCTACAGACTCGCAGGGAGCTCAGATACAGATCTGTGCTTTCTCCAGGTCTACTCACCAGTTCAGCCTTGGGCTTTGCAGCTCTATGCTTGTAGGTGGCATGAAATTGCATCAATTGATAATAGCTCTTTCACTCCTCCCTGTGATATAGAAACAACTCTCTGACAAATTGCTGAGACTGAGGGTTTGAAATGTACCTGCTGAGACCAAGCACAGGCCAAATGGCAAGAAGCTGTGCTCTCTGGCTCTTCACAAAGGTCTTCTTTTGCAGCTTCTTTCCACTACAGTTTAATAAAATACCTTCCCACATCAAAAAAACCAGTGAAGATACTCAAAACCTGACTGGATGTGGTCATGGACAACATGGTCTAGCCAGCCCAGCTTGAGCAGGAGATTTGGACTAAGTGATTTCCAGAGGATCCTTCCAACACCATGATTCTGAGTTTCTTAAGCACACAAATCAATTGACACTTGATGACAAAGAGAGAGAGAAGTACAAGATCTTCATCTCATCATATTTCATCCTGGAAATGAACATACATGGGTAAACATTGCTTTTCCCCTGCCCTGGGAAAATAGTCAATATCTCTTTTGACATTGTGGACTTTTTGGTGGGTTGTTGCCAGGGGACTCAGAAGAGGAGGAGGTGCTTATAATTAAGGAAAAATACATAGGCTTTCATAAATTCAGAGTATGAGAGAATTTGCCTTCATTCATTGCACTTCCTTTTGTTCTTTTCCATTCAACGCGAGGCTGCAACAGCCCCAGAGTCCCAGAAGGCTAATAGCATTCAGAGAAGATCCTGAAGAGACGTAAAATCCCTCCAGAAGCCTGAAGCTGAGATCAAAAAGCCCACACATCTTTCTACACATGCCCTGGACTTCATAATTATGTTCAAGGGAATAAACTAAGGTCCTTTATCAATCTCCTTTACCTGAAACTGATGCTTCCCATGACCATACAGTTGGAATACAGGTTCCAACTTTTATTCCAGGACATGGTTTTGAGCTCAAATTTGGTGGGCTTCTAGGTGTCTGGGTATTTACTCAAGGCTGTGCAAATTCCTCCCACCCAGAGACCAGTAACAGAGGCCTCTTTAGCCAGACTCTAACGCTGGATGTTTATGACTCAAGGCTGACTCGTCAAGTCTCTTGCCTCTGCTGATGCTGCAAGACCGTTTATGTGTGACCTGACTACGCTGCCCTGTTTGTCCTCTTCTTGCTGCAAAAATGGGGATGGAGGGAGATGCATCATCAGCATCTAGCTAGGGAAGGACTGGCTTTCAAAGAAACACAAAAGCAGCAATTTCTAGGTGTCCTAACTTCAGGGAGGAAGCATAGAGGGACCAACATCAGAAACTGTCTGATCTGCACAGTGCCTGAGAGAGAGCACAAGCTGGCTAGCCAGCCCTGTGAAATGGGCAGTGTGAAGTACTCACAGTATAGGTAATAAAGCAGGGAAGCATTTAGGAGGGGGAAAGTAGAAATTAGATAGGAAGGCACCTTAATAGAAAAATTGCCAGCCCTGATAAGGACTTAAAAGAAAAGCAAACTCAGTGTTTTTGAATCTGTTAGCCTATTCTGGGTGCTTACTATTGGAAAATACTATACCAAATAAAGGAAAAAGTGACAGTGTAAGCAGAGGCAAGGGAATGATAAAAGGCAATTACCCTAAAGCTAGAAAAAGAGGAGAGTTTCTTATTGTGGAAATCTAGACTTCCCGAGAGAATTCCTCTGCTGATTTTAGAAGTAGATCCTTTCACTAAATATTTTGTTAAGGAAAGCGTGCCTTTGCATATGCCTTTAGTTAGCTTAAAAGAACACACACTAGCAAACCTATTGTGTTTCTCAAGCTGTCTAAAAATACTTCTTGAAAGGCAGTAGAAGCACACTGACATGGCTTTAATTAAAGAGATCACCTGGTAAGGTAGACAGCAAATCTAGTCTGCTGGCCAGCTGAACCCATGTTCCAGCCAGTTCCCATGCTGGAAAGGTCTATAAGCCTAGGTCATATTTAATCAGGAAACCATTTTCCTTTCATGCTATTTCTTACTGCATTTACTTACTACAAAAGATACCACAGCCAACTTTTGCATGCTTCAGCTCTCCCTCAGTTCAGCAAGAGCTTTGTTCTAGTCAGAAGAAATTTGTGGATTTGTATATTTTGCTAAGGCCAGAAAGGACCTCTTTGCTCATACATCTTCACCTCTTCCATCACCTAGGCCAGTGAGCCTCTGTTATAAATTCCCTGTGGGTGGGAAGTACCTTTCTTTTCTACCTAAGCCACCACTAACAAGCCCAATAGCTTGTGGCTGACTTGGGACATATTTTTCAAGAACACATTCTTGAACTAAGGGAGGAACATGAATGCTGATGTAAATAGTTGTACATGAACATGCATGTTTCTTCTGCAACCTTTCTGCTCCATCTCTGTTTTAACAGCAAAATAATGTGATGTTGCCATAATTTCCAACAAAATGGTATTTTATGTCATCAGTGCAAAAGGAATGCAACAACATGATTCCTCTTCCCTGTTCTCACCGTGCAAAATTCACAGAGCATTCAGATAAAGAGGCAGACTCAGATTCCTGTTCAAATGGTTAGCTCTACTTTACCTGGATTTTCTGAAGAAAAAGAGACTTCTGTATACAAGTATCAGCTTGGCTGGTTTATGATTTTTACCTTACACCCAATGCCTGCTCAGCTAGCATCAACCTGATGCACTTTTGACGAAAAGAATAATGCCCTCCGTTTGCTCCACCCAGTGGAAAGTCACCCAAGACATTTATTAGACTCAGGTGCTTGTTTGGTTTTCCTTGGTCATAAACTCCTGAAAATGGTCAGAAACATTTCTTATTACTTCACCAACCTCTGCACAGGTGTCCACATTTGCACAGAAATCCTGGAGGGAGGGAAGGAGAGGAGAAGAGTCCAGCTCCCGCAGTCCTTAGTGAGCATTGGGGCAGATGCTCTTACACAAGTACACCCATGTGAAGATGGGAAGCAGAGCTCTGCACTTGAGGAGGGAGCCTCGGCAGCTCGCAATTCTGGCAGCAACAGAGTACACGGCTTCTGCGGCTTACCCAGCCCTGCCATCAAAGCCAAACCTTCTCAGAGCTGGCGGGGTAGAGAGGTATTCAGCAGCTGCTGGGGAGATTGGCCTCTATAGCAAAGGTGCCCTGCCCTGCCCTCCCCTCCCTGACCACAGTTTAATCATGACACCCAGAGAGACCTCTCCCTATCCTCTCATGCCCGCTATGCTTCCAGGCATTACTATATTCAAAAGAAAAATTAATAGATTCTCCTACTTTTTATTCCTTGTGTAAAACACAAATATGTAGAAGCCAAGCAGGTATAAAGTTACTCATGGGAAAACAAAATCACTGCTAGGAAAGAGTAGCACAGATATGGGGGACCTGCAGACAACCAGAGCTGTACCCACAGATCCTCACAGTGTTGTGCAAGAGAAATGCGCCTAAATAATGGAGACAGCTGCCCTTCATCCCTGCACGTTTCTGTCTAAGCCAGGGTCTCCCTGGGGCCGGTGCTGTCCCCATGCCAGGCACGGCAGAGTTGTGTGCCATGACATGACTCCTGGGCTGGGCAGCAGTTCCAATTAAAAACACTTGCCTGGGTGGTGGTGGGGTTTGGGCAAACTGTGTTGATTTATTCTCCTCGCAGCTCTGTGAGGTGAGAAAACACTGTTGTCTGCACTTTCTGCACAGGAAAATTCAGGCATAGAAAGGTCACCGAGTAGCTTTGTACATCTCAGACAAGCCACTTAGACAGGAGGGCTTCCTTCCTCTTTCACTAGGGGCATGCTGCACTGGTTATGGCTGACCTGGGGGGAAAGGTTACTGCTCCCACCCTTTCCGACTCATCTGATGGCACCCCAGTGTTAGAGCTTACTGGCTCTTTAGTTTTGCTGGTAACAGTGCTGTTTCCTAAAAGTTCCAGGCAAAATCATCCTGCTTAGTTTTACTGAATGCTTTTCTCCCCCGCCCCAGGTCATCATTCTGAGAAGGGACTGCATGAGAAAAAGGAACTGAAATACTCAAATGTGACTACAGCTTCTGCATACAGTTTGGGGGATTTTAAAAAAATGTCTAAGTTAAGGACCCACTGAAGCCAAGAGATTTACTCCAATTGCCCAAGTCCTTCTTCCACACCACTCAGGCTTACAAATGTTACATCAAAAAAAATCTCAAAGACAGCACAATGAGGACATAAATGCACTTTTCCTCCCTTCTCTGACTCCCCTTGCAGGGCCTCCTGGTTTTTTTGCAAAGTCTTGAATGGCTGATGTGACTTCGACTGGAGGCTTTGTGGACCCCAACAGGTCTGGTGCAGGCATTAGTAATCCTAGAGCCTCTGCATCTTACAGCAGGCAGGAGCTGGCATGTACTGAAAAGATATAAAAAAAACTTTGCTAAAAATCAGACCACCATTTGTTTGCAGAGCCCTAGCTTTTCAGACCTCCCCTCGTCTTAGCTGACATCTATCTCTGCAGAGTGATGCATGTCACTATTTGGGGCAGCTGGGTGAACAAGGAGGAGGTTTGGGGGGAACATGGACACATGTATAGACAGGGAGACACAGCCAACAACTTCTGCAAAGGCTGGAAGAGCCAGCCTTAACTGCAAGTGCTTCTTTAGTGTAACTGTATGTATATAGCCAAGCATATGCATGTGCATTTGTATATATTACATTCTCTAGCATCTATATCCAAAGGCATATAAAGCTGCATTTTCACACACCTCTGCTATATCCTTTCATGTACTCACAGCATTTCCAAATTTTATGTGCTGAAGAACAGGGCAAGACTCAATGCTGGAGACTGTTTTAAAAAACATAGCCTACAAACACAGCTAATTTTGTATTTCTAGTGTTTTAGAGGTGCCAGAACATGAAAGTGAGCTCACAGTCTCATACCCAGCTGAGCATTCAGACATCTCCAGCTGATTCTTGTAATTCTGCACTGCTCATCATCTAATCAGCCTTGTCCATAAGCCATAAAGAAATAAATTCTGCATTTTTTCCCCCTAAGAGTATGACACCGAAATTGTGCCCCCCCTTTTTTTCCCCTTTCAGCAGCTTCTGCATCTGTTAAACAAAATATTTTATAACGGATGCAGAAAAAAAAAAAAAAAGAAATTCATCAGTGCCCTCCCACTTTAGCATAATTAGCTGCTGCTTGAAGAATTATATAATAATATGCAGTAAAAGAAACCCTCACTGAAAATGAAAGTTTTTCATAAAGCCCCTTTACTTTTGTTCCATGTAAAGTAATTTAAACTTGATTTATTGCACCTTGAAATTTAAGGCTTTAGATGAGATTAATGGGCTGTTTTCTGGTTACATCATCTTCATGGATTGTCAAGACAAGCCTACACTGAAATCACAAAGGAAAGTTTGGTTATAGTCTGCTGTTAAAAACACTGGAGTGACTTCTGTTCCTAAGTAACTCAGTCAGATAACATAACAGATAGGCTTCATGAGAAATAAATATGGAATTTCCACTGTATTAGAACAGCGAGCTGTAGCAATGTTTTACATTACAAGAACAGGTCGTGTATTTTTAAATACATCAGATGTGAGTCATTGTTTAGTCCACGCCCTGATTGGTTGAGAGAACATTTTTTTTCCCCCATTTTGGACTGTATTTTTTTGTGAGTTTGAGCACTATACTTATCCTTTCTACTATGGTTAGGTTGTAAGTCAATAGCGATACTGGATAGGCTGGAGGGGGATTTTCAAAGGCAGAAAAGTTTGCCACATATCCTGCTGCTGCGATCTAAAGCCAAAACGTAGGGACAAACAGCACGTGCTAAAGTGTGTATTTGTATTGCCATGGCACCTACAGACACCTTGGAGTTTGGATCCCAAAGGTTCAAAGCCAGCAGACAAACCCATCCTCCTACCCTCCAAGTGAAACAGCGTTCTTAATTGCTGTTGTGAAAAAATGAAGGTTTAGTCCATAACGATATTCTTAGAAGAAAGGTCAAAATTGTCCAGCACTGCAATTTTGATGCATTTTGTTGTTCTGAGATTTTCTTAAGGCTAGACAGTGGTTTCCATCAGATATCCATACTGGCCTGTAAAGAAGAGTGAAAACCAATTACAAGTTACACCGTCAGCCAGCAAAGCTTTAGGACCAGATCACAAGCAGCACACGAGGGCTCAAGCACCCACCCAGAACAGCTGGGAGGAGAAAGGACAGCAGATACAGTTCCCCCTTGCACCCGCCTGCAAAGAGAAATTCCCAAGGGGATATGGCACAGGTCCTTGCAAAAAACCACGTCCACTCCTCAGCTGGTAACACAGCCACCCGTTTTAAGGTGGGAGCCTCCCCCATAGCTCTCTGACAGGCTCCCCACACATTTTAGCAGCTTGACAGGCTTCCAGGAATGCAGCCTGAAGCCAATGAATAAATAGCTTAGTAAATATAAGATGCAAAGAACGATACTGTTTGTTAATGTACATCCAACCAATACAGATAGCCAAGCAATTGAATTTGGCTTAGTTTCCACACCACTTCAATCCCTAGGGGTATCTAGTTTAAAAAGCAAATTTCTTTACAATGAAATGGATTTGGCAGCCCCACTGCAAATGAAGTTCATCTTCAGGGCAAAGGAAAAAAAAAAAAAACCACCACCCTCCAAACCCTGCTAAGCAGTTGCTGTGTAATTTATGTCAAATTATTGGTTGCTAGGAGGAATAGATCCAGATTTGCCCACATTTACTACAGAAAAGGGATTATAGATCTTTCATTCAGCCCATCAGAAGCATTATCAGAGCTACTACTTATTCTGCCAAATATCTGATAAATGACCTTTGGGGGGTTTTGTCCTTAGAGGTTTCATTTCTTTAACAGCCTTATTTAAACCATGGAGAAGAACATCAGCTGACTGTAAGGCTGAGCCATACATGGAGCTCTTGGAGGACCAATAAAATCAGACTATTTGAGCCTATAAACATCTCAGATTTTTAAATCTCCAGAGGGGAAGGTGTGAGAAAGTGCAATAAAGCCAGAAAAGTATATATTTCTCAAAGATATAAAACAAACAGGAAAAAAAAAGGAAATGAAAACAGACTTTAAAATACACACTTCCCTAAAAAAAAAAAAAAAAAAAAAAAAAAAAAAATTAAGTTTTTAGACTTCTTTTGGGGTTTATGGTGAACCAGCTTTACTTCCTATCCTGCTATAAAGGCCTCACGTTCAAGCAGGAGTCAGGATTAATCAGAAATTAGTAGCACTGCAATTTTCTTCACAAATTCACATCTACAGAAGTGCTCACATTTCGCTTGGTCTCAGATTTGATCTGAAGGAATTATAGGATCCTACTGAATAAATGAAAGCCAGCTATCAACACAAGCCTGACTGTTCAGAACTATTAAAGATACATATTTTTCCAAAAGGATGAATCTTTGTAACATGTGAACAGCTGTTATATCTAGCTCTGATGTATTTTCTTTGCATGGGTTGGAAGTACATAGTAAAGCAGCACGCAGGTTAATTAAGACCAAAAGCCAGCACATTTATGGGCCCTAGTAGATATTTCTCAGTAGTTCGTAGGGCTTACCGTAATTACATGTTTGTTTAACTGAGACTATTTGCTGGATTGGGTTTTTCTTCTGATTCTATAGATAGTTTTTCTAATGTAAGAAAATATAATTCATGAAAACCAACATGCTGCAACATAGGATTCTGCAGCTCTGCTCTGGCAGAAGAGCTGGGTCAGGCAGAAATTAAATTTAGCTACCCAGTGCTGTTGACAAAAGATTTCTAGATCATGGCCCATGACATGACCCGTGTTTTGCAAAGCAGTAGTCTGTGGTCTGGGCACAGGTGAGCAGCAACAGGGTCCTCATTCTCTTCCTTTCTGTCCACCTGCTCCCTCCCATTAAACTGGGGCTCAAATTGTGCTCAGTCCAAAGGTGCTTATTGGTCCTTATAATGGGAAGACCGAAAGTCATTGCTCCAGTTGCTGAAAAGAGGCCACCTAATCACTGGTGGGAATGGAGGTGATCCTTACCCTATGAATTTACCTTGGAGTCATCTATGATTGTGGATGAGACCTGTCACGGACTGAAGATACAGCTGTGCAGGATGAAAGCTGAAGTTCTGCAACATCAGCTGGCATAACTATGTGATTCATCTCACAATGGCTGTCTCCCTTCCTCTCTAGAGCAAGATGCCCTCACAAGTGCAACCTGCTGGCACGCCTGCCTTGCAGTCCCCCACCACACTCAAGCTAGGGTCTTGGTCATTGCAAGCACTGAAGTTACCAGAGTAGGAGCATGGTGGAGCTCTTGGGGTGCAAGTCAGCTCTGATCCAGATGCAGCAACGTCCCCTTTTTGAGACTTATTTGTGCACTGTATGGTGCAAAACACAGTAGCATTGCTTTTGAATTAAAGCGAGCACATGCACGTGCTCTGCAAGTATGGGGATCTCTGCAAGCAGGGGGAATCGGTTTTACAGTACGGAAATGCCCTTAGTCTTAGGGCCTCCTAGAGGATCTAATCAGCATAGTAGGAGCTGAGAAACTCCAAGGGGGTTTGCATCTACATTTATCAGTATAGCAGCCTATGCAACTGCCTCCACCACCCAAGCATAACAGGTCATCTGCTCTCCAATACTAGTGGATGACAGGACAATGTCCCATTGAGCAGGTGTAAGTTTGCTTTTGGGTAACCATTAACAGGAGCTCAATGTACAGACAAACAACTCCTCTTTCCACCTACTCCTCTACATTCCACACCGGGGCAAACACCAGCAGTAAGTGTAGTTACAGTGCAGTGTGTGCCTGGTGAGCCTTTTACAGTCTTCCCTTTGACCTTCGTTTTGCCCACGGTACAGCCTTGTTCAGCAGCATTACTTAATACCCCTAATACCACCCCTGTTTTCTCATGGGGACACACATCCCTGTGAGAACAAGCATAAAGCTGGCTTTTGCTTTGTCATCATTCCTAAGTAGATTTTCCTTTGACTTGGGAAATTCCATGTATTTGACTACAAGACTATGGAGGCTGTGTAGACTAAGGATGTATTTGGGACCAACAAATCTGATGAATACGCTGCATCAAGAACTTGAGACCTATTCTGGACTCTGATAATTTCTCTATGTGATTTTTGTATGTGCTGTTTAATAATAAACTCTAAAGATGTTCTTAAGCGCTTCACGGATGTGGAACCTTCCGTCAAATAGCACAAAAATATAACATTCAAAATACACAAACCTATCTACAAGTCTGTGTAAAGATGGTCGGGTGAAACTTTGCAATTTTTGGCCACTTATTTTGGTCAAGAAAAATGCAGCTAAGGCTGTAGCTTGTTTAAACCAAAATCACTGTTGAAATGAGCAGCACTACACTGATTTGGCAGAATTTCTGGTCTTTGATATTCTTAAAATATATATTGCTAGTAGTCATATTTGCAAAGAAACCAGGTGCTTTCATTGTACCTGTTAACTGCACCTGAGTGAAATGCATTTTAAAAGTCCCACAGAGAAACAATCTCTTTTCTATTCTATATATTCAGAGACATTGCTTACAGGCACTTTTCTTCAGCAAAACATCATCATGAATCACAGGCACTGTTTTTTTCTGTTACTCAAAATTTTATCCTTGTAGTTACTGCAAATTCACTAATATGAATGGAAATACAATTAAGAAAACTTCATACTAGCCCACCACCGACTCTGATAACCATTACAGTGCACATACATGTGACTGGTTATGTCACATATGCATGCTGTTTGCAAAGTATTCCATAGTAACCAAGAGAATTTTGGGAGATGAATCACCTCAATACAAGTTCTGTTACAGGTCAGCAAAGGAAGGAGAAGGAAAAGCCAACCTAAACAGCACAGGTAATTGATTTCAAATTCTTCTGTTTATACACCCAGTGCCCTGGAGGCATATTGCGAGTCCCTCCAGATTACATCTCTTCCCCACGTTTCCTTAGAGACAGGGGTGAATCAGCCTGGAGAAAAGCAGCTGGAGCCGATAAAAATTCCGGAGGGATAACCTAGCCCCTCCACCTCTTTGCCTAAGACTTCCAGAGCAGGACTCTGCTTTCTCCTGTTACTTCAAGCTCAGGGACTGCTGTTTTGAGTGAGGAATGCAACACTATTGCACTAAAACTGCAAGGAACTCAGGGGGGGTTCCTCTTTCTCTCTGGCATTTCAGCTCTTTTCCTATTTTCCCATGCTTTGTTTATCCTCCAGTATCTGTTGTTAAGCAAGTGGGTCAGGCAGTCCTGTCTGTTCCTACAGCTTCATTAATGTACAATCTGAGCTCCTCGATTAATTAATTCATTTCCTCTGTCCCTCTGACATACAGAATTATTAATATCCTGGCGAGGCACTTAGGGACCAAAGATTTACAGGCATCATTTGCAGCCCATTGGATCAGAGGCAAGCTCTGATTGAGCTGGATCAGGACCAGGAACTCTGCAGCAGAGCTGAAATTTTATTCCCCAGCCCGGACCCTTTGCCTCCCCTCTAGCTGTAACTTTGGGGTTACTTAGGCAATAAGAAATAGTCTTGTTCAGATCCTCTCCCTTCCAAGTTCATAACTTCTGAAGAGATGCTCTGCATCAGCAATGAAGGGCATGAGATGCAGCCACCCTTGAAAGGCATGATAAAATATTCATCTGAAAGCTGCACAAATCCTGAACCTGTGGGCCTTTTTGTAAATGCCATCCAAATTACTTAACAGGTTAGTTTTATTCAGAAAGCGGAGGAATCACGGAAGGGTCAGGGTATGTAAATAAATACAGTTAAAACCAAAAGAAACAGATGTCTTTAAAAGAAATGACATATTTGTTACCATTTACTTCTTGGGTTAGAGGTACTGATTAGTGGCCAGAGAAATATTTTCAGTTGTCTCACACAATCCTTTTAAATTGATTTCTTTTGTGCTTTAATTTGTATGTTACCTCTATCTCTTTAATGAACTTAACACAACCTAGTGACTGGTTTTTTTTATTCTAAATTCTAAGCCACTGCTACACAGTTCCAGACATCACGGGTGTATATTTAACATGTTAATATGTTACAGGTTCCATTCATAAGCCTCAATATATTCTGTAGCATAACGTGGCCAGAGTCAGATCTGCTGTAATTAGCTGAGGCTCCATTCAGGCAGAATGAAACTCAGCCTTCTTGTGAGTGTCTCTTTCTGGGGAAAGTCTTTGAAATCCACAGCAGACCAGAAAAAACCCAAGAAGTTCCCTCCCACTCCTTCCAATTTCAACAAGTTGCATTTTTTTTTTATTCATCAGCATAAAAGCTATTAATAAAATTGCTGAATGAGAATTGTTAACCCCAAAAAGTGACACATACCTTATGCTTTGGAACCCAACATGACAACAGTCAAAACAGAAATCAGCCTTTCAATAGCTCAGCACATAATGCTGTCTGCAGTTTAAAAAAAAAATATATATGTATGTCAGACAACATCATATCAGTTGCAGACAGATGAGTCACTAGAAAGCTTGAGACAAGCAGGCCTAGAGTCACCTCCAGCCTGCAAAACACTTCCTGTGTTTAATAAAAAGCAGTGGAGGATTCTGTCAATGAAGCAAAATGCCTGGCAGACAGATGAGCGGGGCAAGAGCCCTGAGCTTCCCATCCCCTCCTGGGGAAGGGGGGACCAAGGGTGAAGAGGAACGGCACGGGGGAAAGGGAGAATGAGCTTCCTTCCGGCAGGCCTGTGGTTGGTAGAGCAACAAGATTTGCTCCTGAGCAAAGGAATGTGAAAACAGCCCTCACAAAAGAAAGACATGGGATGAGGCGCAGACATTTTGGGCTGGAAGGTGACAAAAGCTTTGGCTGGTTGGGTTTCTTATTCCAGTTTCATCAAGCAAACCTGACATTTTGCTTTTCCCCTCTATCCCAAGGCTTTGTGCCAGCAAGCACTAGTATCTAACAGAGCGACTAGGTGTGTTACAGCAAGCGGTGCTAGAGGGCTCACAGCAAGATTTGGGCATCTCTCTGCTTTCAGCAGGGTCAATCTATGAATGCCAATGCCTTCTCCTCTCTCCCCTGGCCCCTCTGTTAACAAACCAGCAAAAGACCCAATTTCCAGGTCCTGTAGTGTCTCTAATTGAAAGCAGTGCAAAGAAGAGGGAATATTGGTCTCCTCAGCTAAAGGGATCCCCCTTTCCTGGTGCTGGAGACCTCCCAGGTGGGATTCATGTCACAGCCTTCCTAAGTCAGCATGGGTCTGCCTACAGCACGAACAGCTTGGGTTAAAACCTACTCTTGACTCATCAGCTTTATTTACATGGTTGCTCTGTTAACAAAACCTTTACCAGTCCTCCCCTTCCAGATTTTCAGCAGAGAAAGGAGAAATACAGACAAAATTTCTGCAGCCAAACTTCTCTTAGTTCTCATGAAAAAAGAAAGAAAGCAAGCAAAAAAAATAACCAGAACAACCACCCCACTTCCCATCACTACCTCCCCTTGCACTTCTCAGACCCCTCTTATAGGTTTTAACGAAAAAGGGGCTTCACAACCTCAGACATGTCCTTTGCTTTCAAGGCTGTTAGACCCCAGGCCCCGTCGTGTCCTGCCCTTTGCTACCATCTTCCCTTGGCAGCTCTGTCCCGCAGCACTGAGCCTGCCGCAAGATGCCTTCAGGGTGGAGCAGGTAGCAGGGCACAGCTCCCAGCCCCTGGAAAAACATCTCCGAAGGTTTGGCTTGCTAGTTTTCTAATAGATCCACACCCATTGCAAAGCAGTGCTTAAGGGCAACCGAGTGCTCAGCCCAGGGAAGGAGGGGGAAAAGGAGTAGACAGGCTTAAAACAGGGCAGTTTGCTGGGCAAGAGGAGAAATCAGGCACCTGTACTGCAGCCAGGTGAGCCCCTCGGCTGACTACACATCTGCTTGATTCTCATATGCAGCCATGCAGCTGGGGGATAAGCTTGAATTTCTGTCGGGCCTTTGACATTAGTTATTTCTTCCGGACAGCTTGCTGCGGTCAGAAACAGCCTTTACTGCCTTTACTACCTTTACTACCAGGGCAGCTGCAGGGGGGAGACGGTCCATCTAAGAGTGCCTCTGCCTTCAGAGGCCAGTCAAGGTGCCAGACACAGGCTACAGCATGTCCAGGCAGGGGAAAAAACACCCAAGCAGGTGAGGAGTGATACACTGAGCCAGAGTGGCCTTGCCAGCCACATTAGGGTAGGTGAGAGGAAGAGCAGAAGCAGGCAGCTTTAGCAAGCAACTTTGCAGCCTGGGGAAGAAGAATTTACGTACAGAAAGAGAAATGCATTTTACCTTTCATTTAAAGCTAGAGACACAGACAGGCATTTTTCTCACCCATGGATGATTCTGAGTTCAAGCAAGCCAGATGCAACCACTGGATTTAAAAAAAAAAAATACAAAAATCTGAGCACAAGTGCAGGACATCTTTTGATAAATAATGCACCGAAGAGTGGTTCAGCCCTTGCTCAGGCAGGGCCCCTTATCTGACCCTGAGCAAGTCTTTAATTGCCTTACGTTTCTCTCATTTGAAAAATAAAGAAGAAAGCTTCCTTATCACCCAGAGGTGAGAGGACAAGAGGAACAAAATGAAAATGAATGACAATGAGAGATGGAGAAGAGGGTCAGACACTTGGGAAAAATAGTACAGCATAGATTTTCTCTCAATGAGACAAATAAAATAGCTCAGCTCTGAGCAACCATAATGCTTTAAAAACCCAAATGTTTATCAGTGTGAGCCCTACTTTGTTATTGCTTGCCCCCTCCCATCTTTAGTTTTTGGGTTTGGTTTGGTTGTGTGTGTTGGGCACGGTACAGGTATATACCAAGACATAACTCCTGAATATTGCAGAGCTTAAAACAAGCAAAGGGTGGAACGTGCACCAATACACTACAGAAAGTCTACAATTTGTTCAACACCACGTAACTGGAGAGCATTCATCCAGGAAAGTGCCTGCCTCAGTTACTGTATGGTTGATATGCCCTTTTTTCAAGCCCGCTGAACAGCAGTGAATGACTAAGGGCTGTATCAATGTAGTGAGGGAATTCACATCTCTTTGTTGCTAATTGTAGAAAGAGTCTTCAAATTCAGGTGGCCAGGCTTGGGAACTTGATTGCAACCCTCACCACCTTATATCTGAGCCAGAATCCCCTAAAATTTTTCCTGTTTTAAAACATCTCTTGAAATTTTGCTGTTACTGCCAGTTTTGTACGTTAGCTGGGTAGCCATCCAGGCTCGTGTTATTCAGCACATCACCCTACCTCTAAGCCAGACCAGTACAGGCACAAGTGTCTGTCCAAAGCAAACATGACTCTCTGACCCTCATGGTTATCACCGATTAACCTGACAACTTGCTCTCGACTGACTTTCCCACGGAGGACTTGTGCTTCACCACTCCCTGACCCATCAGGTGTTCCCATCTAGGGAGTGAGAAACTTGCCTTAAACCTGGAAATGACCTAAGTTACACTACAATTAGTTATTGTTCGGTCACCAGACTGTCCCCTGGCTAAAAGTTTCTAATAAGAAAACACAGCTTCCTAACCCTTTTTAGTTACATGGGATAAAGCAGCCCAAATCAATTTCCTTTATGGACATCTGTAAAATGTTTCATTTTTTTAGGATGGGGTAAGTGGCTTTTTGCCTTCATTTGAGTAGAGCTGGGGAGGCTCCCCATCCCCAGTGAGGCTTCCTGACCACCAGCTAACCATTTCCCCGCCATCTTCCAGCTGCTCAGGCTCTCAGCAGAACTAGAAACAAAATTTAATGTGCATTCAAAGCACTCTACAGATAGTAGTTAAACTCCTCAGCATGTAGAGTTATTGTTCTACTCTTGTCTGAAGGGATTTCCCCACAAAACTCAGGTCCCAAATGAATAAGGAGTGGAGTACCCAGTATTGTTCCCTTGGGGATGCCTGGCCATGCAACATCACAGGGAATAGCTCTGGCTACACTCTACTCTGCAGCAGAAGATGGAGCAAAAAATTATGGCACATTATTCCCTATATGCACCATTGATCCCTCTCACAATCTCAAGCATCCCCCTTTCCAACTGTTAATTTCCAAAGAAAAAAAATATCCTTTTTTTTCCTGTGAAAAGCATTACCTCATACTAAACTGTGTTTAGTCATAATTTCCTAGTTTCTGGCGGAAAAAAACCAAATGCTGATTTTTTTTTTTATTTTTTTTTTTTTTTTAAATCCCTAGGTGAAAAGGGGAGAAGATTCCCCACCTTAACTCAGTCCTTTGCTGTCCTTTGCAAGGGACTGAGTCAAGACAGGGAATCTTCTTTGCACAGCAAAGGACTAGCCCATCCAAAACATTAGCAATGGTGATACACACACTACCTAACACCTCTGCTTTCTGGTTGAGAGAGTCCCTTGGGAGGCAGTCCTGAAGGGCAAAGGGGTCCAGGAAGGCTGGGCTCTCTTCAAGAGGGAAGTCTTGAAGGCGCAGGCTGTCCCCGTGTGCCGTAAGACGAACCGGCGGGGAAGACGACCGGCCTGGCTGAACAGGGAGCTTTTGCTGGGGCTCAGGAAAAAAAGGAGAGTCTACCACGCTTGGAAGAAGGGGCACGCTACTCAAGAAGAGTACAGGGAGCTCGTTAGGTCGTGCAGAGAGGAAATCAGGAAGGCAAAAGCCCAGCTAGAGCTCAATCTGGCCACTGCTGTACAAGATAATAAAAAATGTTTTTACAAGTTCATTAACAGCAAAGAGAGAGCCAGGGAGAATTTCCCTCCTCTGGTAGATGCGGTGGGGAACATTGTCACCAAGTACGACGAAAAGGCTGAGGTACTTAATGTCTTCTTTGCCTCAGTCTTTAATAGTCAGACCAGTTATCCCCAGGGTATTCAGC
>WAAD01031543.1:290963-364553 GCA_013389945.1 Fregata magnificens
GCTCTCTACAACTACCTGAAAGGAGGTTGTAGTGAAGCGGGTGCTGGACTCTTCTTCCAAGTAACTAGCGATAGGACGAGAGGAAATGGCCTCAAGTTGCGGCAGGGGAGGTTTAGATTGGACATCAGGAAGAATTTCTTTACCAAAAGAGTGGTTAAGCATTGGAACAGGCTACCGAGAGAGGTGGTGGAGTCGTCAACCCTGGAGGCGTTCAAAAAAAGGTATAGACGTGGCACTCCAGGGCTTAGTTTAGGAGGCATGGTGGTGTTAGTTGACGGTTGGACTTGATGATCTTAGAGGTCTTTTCCAACCTTAATGATTCTATGATTTTATGATTCTATGAAATACCTTGAGAGTCATTTCTGTGTAATTTCAATAGCATCTAAAGAAAAACAATGGTGAGGAAGAGAGGCAGGGAATGCTAATGGTGTAAAGTTTTAAGTGTGGATACAAGTGCTTTATTTTATATTTATATTGTCCACCAAATGCTCTAACACTGGAGGAACTTTGCCAATCAGGAATTTGGCTCTGTGCGCTCCTTTGTCCATTTATCAGGTTTCTTTAAGCCTTATTCCAGCCCTTGTTTCAAGGTATTCTAGATGCATAAATAGGTCTAAGATAGTGATGCCTCGATTCAATATTTATGAAGTAAGGCCATTAGGGTTTCAAGAAATTCGTGCGCTGGGCCCAATCCAGCAAAACACTTAAGCAGAATTTAACTTTTTAGTAAACAGGCAGTCCCCACTGCTCCATGCAATGGTTACACTTATGCCTGTGCTAAAGATTTTAGGGGGTTGTTGCAAACCTACTCTCCAAGTCCCAGCTTCATTTTCTGACAATCATGAATACAAAAATCATTACTTCTTCCTTCATCCATTGACTGTTATTTACAAGAGCTGATTCCTTCCTTTCTATAACTCCAAACCATAAAATCTCCTTGTTTGACTAGATAACAAGCTACCAGCAAGTGATATATATTTAAAGCATCTTCAGAGAGCCTCACAGTCAACAGGACCCAAAGCTACTCTATACAATCCGCTTGGCTGTTTATAAAACTGTAAAGCAAGCCTGTGTTTTTATATGCTTATTCAAGATAAAACCCATGTTGAAAAAGACCAGTCTGATAGCTCGGGTGTTTTGAACACCATATATAACAGTGATAGATATCTTGATTAAAATGAAAAGACAGTTCAGAGTTGTCCTTGCTGGAACTGGCTAGCAGAGATGTTGCCTGCACAGACAGACTGACACAAGCAGACCATGGGTAACTATAGCAAACCTGAGCCAAGGAAAAAGGAAGGATTAGAGAATGAACAGCTCAGCCATGAAAAGGCCTCCTATCTGTTAAAAGCAAAACAGTTGGGTTAGATGAAATTCAACTATTTGCCTAAAAGGTCAGATCCAACAAGACACGGTTAAGGGCAATTTAACCCTAAGAAGCATCATAGACCCACACATGGCCATGATACCATGAGAAGATACCAATTAGGTGTGTCCACAGGCTTCCCAGGCTCCCCGCTCACCACTTCACTCACTTGCAAAGATGTCGCACGTGAGTTGGAACAGGCTTTTAGTTTTTCCACTCATTGGCTGCTCCTATTTGCCACTGGAGTTAAGGACTGATGCTGAATGTATGAAGGCATTAGTATCCTTTATATGCCCTTGGATTCCCTCTTGTTTTTCCTCCCAGGCAATAAGTAAGGCCACCACTGTTTCCTACAAGCCAGGCATGATTCTCAAAGTGGTTTTCAACAGCAAATTTCAAGAAGTTGTAGAAATGCTTCAGGGTCAAAAAGACCTTTCTGAAGCAGAAGGATCAATCACACACAGGCCACTGGCCTCACTAACCTGGAGTGCTGTTTCACCTGCTGAAACTCAAGCATCCAAGTTAGATGCACTGTGAAGTGTTCGGGCAGATTTACTGCCACAGAACAGGAATTGCCTTGCATTGGGAACTGTGCCAGAGTAGTTCCTAAATCCCATCTTCTTCTCATGACTTTGGCACCTAACCTTAAATTGCAAGCAATTCCTTCCACTTGTGATTCCCAGCCCAAAAGCTTTCCTGGGAGCTTGTCTTTTAAAGGTTGAAGGAGTAGTTGTATGGTCCCCTGCTTTATCTGACAGTTCAGTACTTGGTGGCAATCGCAAAAGGGTTCAGCTCATTGCTGGAGGAACTTAAACCTGTAGATCCTGCTTTGTGGGAAACTGCCCTAGCTCCCAGGTTTTTGCGAAGGTGGTGCTCTCATTCCCTCGGTTTCCCAGCATACCATAGCCATTAGGCCAGAAGTGAACTGAGAATTAGCACAACTGTTGCTTAGTGTTTTGGGCAGCAACCTGAAAACAGAGTGTGTTTGGCTGGAGGACCCTAAGCTTGCAAACAATTTGACATTTTTAAATGGGACTACTCCCTCCCATCATCAACATTTTACAAGATAGCAGCTAAAAGAACCACTGGGGAAGGAGGGGGATGATGTGCTGGGTTTGACCCAAAGCTCAGCACAGCTCATCCTTTGAGTGTGCTATAACCATAATTTCTTGGGTAGGGGCAAATGCCACTGTTGCCCTGAGCTGTGCTAGGCATCCAGCCTGCCTCTGCCTGGTCTGAAAAGGTGCACTAGTTTGAACCCTGTAAGACAAACTGGAGGATAGCTAATTTATGGATGAAGATTAAGTAAGAACTGAAATGTGTGTCTCTGTCCAGACCACAGGCATACCTAACTAGGAGCAGGATTTTATGTGGCTGGCAAAGTCAGCCCATGTTAGTCTCAGGAGCGATACCAGCTTAAACAGCTCCCACCTTTGCCCATCTCCCATCGATCACCCCCTCTGCTTTGACAGACCGGTTGATATCAGGGCTACCCAGGACACAGCATTAGTGAACAGATCAGGTTAGACCTTTCTTCTAGAATTATTTTATAGCCTTGAGCAGTTCACTGACCCAATTTACCATGCTGGTTTACCAAACAGGTATGCCAGGCACTGGGTCAGGAGAAAGCATATAAAAGGAGGGGACATAGGGGACACTTTAGGCTACTATTGCTACTGAAGGACCAGTGGATCTGCCTCTGGGATCAGGCAGCAGCTGAGTAAGGATATGGCGATCCCTTTCTGGATTCAGGTGCTTTCGGTCTCTTCTGGGGCAATTCCCTCGTTTTGAACTAGGGAATCACTGGCAGACAGACTCTTCAGTGTTGCTCAGTTAAGTTACTCATAATTAACATTTAAACCTTCCCTGTGACAATGCCTCTGTGCCAGCCTTCTACATGCACTTCTCCCTAAAATCCCACTAATTTGCTAGCATCATGCTGTTGATGAGTTGCTCAAAACTGAACACATGTTGCTAAGGGCCATAAACACAGAGCTTGTTACCTCCTTGTCTCAGAAACCAGTGCTTCAAGGCACTGAGCCTACTATTTAATTAACAGTTATCAGTGATGGGAATTGTATATATTGCAGAAGCAGCCAGTATAGAAACACCATCTGGGCAGATGTGTCAGAAAAGGAGACTTCTCTCATCCCTGCAGCCTGTGTAGCACAGGGGTTTCTGGGTTAGATCTCTATTGCTGTTTTAACCAACACACTTGTAAATGCAAGGCTAATTCCAGGACACAAAATATTTGTGGTTTAAGGCTACGACACAACTCTAGGTAAACCACAAATGTTTGTGTCCCAGAGCAAGCATTTCCAGGGTGTCCAGACAACCCAGGAGAATGAATTTGATTGAGCTGTCAGGCAGATGCACAGACTCCTGTCTAGACATATAAAGCACACATCAGGACAGGGCAGGTGGACAGGACACATGTATGAGGAGAACGTGGGTGGCAGCAGGAGATAGCGAAGGGAGCAGTGTTTGACAGTGTAGCAGATGTCTCAGCTTTCCGTTTGTCTAACCAACACCAGACAGCCTTACAGGGATTTTATTTGGCAGACAGACCTCCTCCTTGGTCTTCCTTGAGGCCACATCCTGTCACAAGCCTGCATGCTATTTGGTATTTGCTATCGTGCTTAAGAACGCAGCAACACAAATATGGGCACATAACAAAAATTGGATTCTAGCAGAGAAGATCATTTGGGGATAAATGGAGCTTTTAAACATTTGCCCCCAAATTATACCTCGTTTCCTTGAAGGAAAAATCTATGGACACTTAACTCTTATAAAAACTGGAGCCTCAGCCCCTTGCTGGGGATTCATCTCCGTCTCTTTGGGAACTAAAGTGGAAAGACACTGTAGACACAGGTAGCCAGGACATGGCAGGTTGGTTGTTCAACTGCCTAACTCCCAGGGGACACAGCAGCATTGTATTTCTCAAAGGAATTATCACCAGCTCAAAAAGTTATTTGAGGGTCTTTGATCACAGAGAGAAAAATGAAATAGCAATTAGGATGCAATGCACCTTTCACTCTTGCCCCAGATTTAAGTGGGACAGAGAGTCCCAAGCAATGCTGAAGTATCAGGCTGGGCAGATCTCAAACCACTGCAGAGCAGGATTTGCCAGTCAAGATGCAACTTAGCAACAAAACTTTCTTGGATCATTCCAGCAAAGTATCAATACATCCAGCTGGACATTGGCCCAGACCACAGAGTTGTTTGAACAGCCTTGCTGGAGAAGTAAGCACCCCAGAACTCTCCAGTCTGCTTTAACAAGCTTTTGCTAAACCTAGAGTCTCCCAAAAGCTTTAATTAAAAAAAAAAAATCTCTGCACCCAGTCATTAAAAAAGAGGCAACACTGTGTCAGTGACCAAAAGAAATGGCAGGTCCCTTGCTAGTTAAAAAAGTAATTACATTCCCTGTTTATAAAAATGTTCCCCTGCCAATGGAAACATAATTTTTAATAATTTTTTTAAGAGGCTTTTTTTTAATAACCACTCTATAAAGCACGCTGGGAATAAATACCTACTAAAATCAGATATAGAACTCAATATTAAAGAAAAAAAAAAGAAATGCACGGGGTTTAGCTTGGTAAGCTTTCTCTTCCATGTCCCTAGACCCCGCAGAGATGCCTCTCTGTGCTGCACTCTTCGCAATCTTTTCAGCAATTCCCCCATCTCCACTAAAGCCTGGTTGTGGACATAAACTGGACAGACCAAACTCTCCAATGATATTGAACCACGTGGCACTTTGCCACATTATCCAGACCTTCGGCCTTTGTCCCCTTTTCCTCATATTTCCCAGCTCCCTTCTTTCTCATTTTCATCTGAAGGGAACCTAACATGAAACAGTCCTTACACACAAACTCTGGAGAAAGCAGGCATTATCCATTACAGTACTTTTGCCAGAATAGACTACAACAGAACTGCAAAGAAGAAAAATGTCGGGGGAAAAAAAAAAAGCATATTTTTACACTCGCATACCAAGCAAATCTCTAAGCATAAGCGCTAAAATACAGCCTGCACTTGAGCGCTTTTTTTTTTTTAATATAAAGATGATTAGGTCCAGACAGAATTGAAGAAACCTCCACCTTCCCACATGAGCAGTGCTCTCCCAAGACTGCTTAGTGCCCACATCCCTTGGGATACTAGCTCAAACTGGAGGTATGAGGAAGCCAAAGGGACAAGCTGGTTAAATTATATAAGCCTATTTTGCTGGTATAAAATGAAACAGAATTGTTAATTATTTTTGTTCTGAAAGCACTTCAAGCAGATATTGGCGTTTTNNNNACGTTTTTCAGAAGGTTCCCCAAGTTTTTAATGCAAATAGTAAGAGTACATTCTGACTACCGGAAGACAAAAATATTTTGATAAACAATTTTGCTGGAAGTTTTATAAGTTAAAAAAATGTTTTCATAAGTAATACTTTCACAGAGGTACCTTTTTGTGGAAAATTTTGTTTTAAAAAGCCCATTGACCTTCACATGATTTTTTAGACCACTGCTAATAGGATGAAAGCTGCTCCTATTTATTTATAAGCAGAAATTTGTAGGCAGAAGTTTTGGGGCCCACGCAGGTGTGCACACATAAGTGCAGCCTTACCATTGCCTTCAGCTCCACACAGCCTTGTCTGGCTGCATCTTGATACCAGTTAGATTTTTAACAGGGAAGAGGATTACGTTGATGGAGTTGTAAGGTCAGCATCACATTAACACAGCACAGCAGCCCATAGCAAAGGAGGAGCTGCATTTGCTGATGAAATAGTGTCAACATACCTTGAGTTTCCTACTGTAAAATCCAACCTGTTAGTCAGGACACTACAGTGATCATCAAAATAGTGAGGTAGTGGTCCTGCATTTCCACAGATGAAGAGGAGGGATGCTCCAGGAGGAGTCATGTCTCCTTTGAAGTACAATTACAGCTGTGCAAATAATTACATTTTTGTTCCCTGGCTGAACTTGAAAACACAGTATTTTGTTTCAGATCCTTCCAAAATTATTTAAAAATTTTGAGTGCACCAAAAAATAGAATTCATCTGCCCCCCCCATCTGGGGTCAAATGAAACATTGCATTCAGCCCAAAAGGAAAAAGATAATATTTTAAATGCGCATTTTTAGTCAGCAACACTATCCTCAGCATACTACAAAAATATATGCAACAGAAGTGAAACAACTTCATATAAAGGGCTTACAAATCAGCACTGCAAATACATAGAATCTTTCAGAAGGCATGAAGGATTGACACAGGGCTACCTCAGCACAGACAAGACAGGCAGTAGGGTATAACAAAATGGCTATAGGTCTCATGCCTACTTTACCTTGATGCTTTACTGCACCTTCCCTTTCCCCATGCCCCTTCCTATCAGAGCCCCAGCCACTGACAATCAGAGAACAGGACTACTTCAGGTGCCCATCTGAAGCCCTGAGCTAGCTTGGGATAGACACAGTTCCTAAACCAAACACTTGCATTCATATGTTACTGGTGTGCTCGCCAGCTCCGCAGCTTGAGCGCCTCAGGGTAGACCCCATTCCAGCCTAATTCATCCATGACCTGCATTCAAGTAAATGGGTTCCATATTTACACATAGGATAAGGCACATGAAAAACATATGGTCCCTGAAGTAGTTGCTCCTGCTGGAATTGGAGTACATATCCCCTTTTGGAGAAGGGTATGGGCAGATAGAGAGCTAGTGATCTCTTTCCAGAAAGGCAACACATTTATGCATTAACATGAAGGTGTGAAAACTTCTCAAGCACACTTTATTCCGACCTGTAAGATCCAGAGCTACCTCCGTATTTCCACTACAGGAGAAGAGGATCTGAACCAGCCAGGCACATGCCAATTCCTCCATCCCAGTTGAGGGCACAGGAGAATTGCAGCTTGTTCACCCACTTGGAGGATTCAGCATATGCAGAAGCTGGTCCAGGGCCAAGGAGGATCCTGGCTGCATGTAAGCTTGCTTTCCCTTGGCAGGCCAAGAACTGCTGATTTCAGTGGCTCCTGCCCTTTTTTCCTAGAACTTAAGAGCTGGGATGAGGGGTGCGGAGGAACATGCCTATCAAGCTCCCCTCGTCTGGGTTGCTCTTGGGCTACTAAAACTGCTCCATCCACATGCTGACTCCCTGACTGGAGGAGGTAGCTGTGAAGTTGGTACTTGCCCGGTGTTGCCATGCGGTTCCTCCTCTCCTTCACAGGAAGGATTTGCAAAGGAGACTATATCAAGCCCCTAGAAGTTTGTGGAAAAGGAGAGGTACACATAGGCCATATGAATGCTAAACAGCAAAATATTAGACCCTAGAAGGCCAAATTCAGCAAGTCTGACAGTACTACACAATGGGGAGTGCTGATCCCAACCGTACAGTATTTCCAAATTTGTTTGGAAAAGAAAATTTGCTACTTACGTCTTTACCACCAGTATCATCTTAAAATAATCTGGAAAGTGATTTTGGCTTATTAACTTTCTAAGAAGTTAGCATTTCTCCCCTCCCATAAAGGTAGAGGCAGCCATCAATAGCATTGCCATCACTTGCTCTACAACCACACATGAAACGCCAGCTAGGACTCGCACAAAACAGAGCGGCCAGTGCCCTGAAAGGCCTCAGCGCTTTGAGCTCGCTTTGGAGAAGCCCCTCCATGGCAGAAGAGTCCCACAGAAGTCAGTGGGAGTCCATATGACTAAGGTTTTGTGGCCAGATCTGGGCTTACATAGGTGGAGTGGACGAAAGATGACACAAATAACAGAGGCAGTTGTGTTTACATTGCCTGACACAGCAAATGCCAGTTCTCATCCCCTAGGGACCACTATGCTGGCCTGACTGTGGCAGTGCAGCTCCTGCTATTATCATGAATAAGTCTGCACATAAGTGTCCTTAAAATAGTTTGCATATAAAGTGAAACTGGCATACTTTGGCATATAAAACTGTATTTAATGAAGGACTGGTTTAAAAATGCTTCGTAGTTGCCAAGAATATTTCACCAAATTGGAATAGGCACTTGGCCAGGCTCTTGCTGTTCCAGATGCATTTACGTTAGGCTCCTATTCTGAGAGGCTGGATGACTCAACTGCAAAAACACACTCCAGCCTCAGGCTCAGCGTGGAGGGTGGAAGAAACAGTCTGGTCCAACACGAAGACACAGACAGAGTCAGTGGGAGCCTGTGCATTGCCTTTAGTGGCCTTGGATCTGGACCTGGGTGTGTTTATAGTCCCAGTATACATTTCTCTTCCCTACCGATACCCCAGCACTGCATAAGCAACCTGGGACACCTTCCCCAAATCTTCCTTTGCCATCTCCTCAGATTTTAGTTTGGAGATCAGAAGTCAAACGTCTCTTGTATTTTTTCCAGGTTCATTTTCTCCATTTCATAGCACAGAATAACCCCAAAAATCAGATCCAATGTTCTTCAGTCCCTGCAGGCTCAAGTCCAACAGTGAGAATGAGACAGTTTAATTACTTGGTTTTTATTTAAGTCAAAGCTGCAATATTATATTGGGAAGCACTTTTCCTTTAATTGTTAAATCAGATTTATAACAGGCTTCAGCTAATTGATATTTACCTACCTTGCATGTACAACAGAATGAAAAAGTGACATCATAAAAGTCCATAAGGAAAGTCTTAGGTGCAAAACTGGAAATTTGTGATTTAAGGTCTAGGTCTGCCATCCAAATCCTGACTGCAGTTGAGGATTGAACAGAAATGGTCTTGTATTCAACAGCTTTAACAAGATATGAGAAAAGGACCTGAGGCAAAGATGGTGGATTGGAGAAGTAGAAGGCACAAGATGGAGGATCAGTCACAGCAGAAAGGGGTCCTCTGTGTTTGAAGATTGCTTGCACCCAACCTAATTCAAACTGGAATAGATTCACTGGCCTCAGCTACCAGATTCAGGATAAAGAACAATGAAGACACAATATGAATTGAATGGGTCAGGTCCTCAGTTAACACATGTAAGTCCATTCCTGGTCTGACACAATTGTGTAGCAGTAAGTTGTTTTAGACAGCAGTTCAGTCATTCTTCGGACAGGAGTTATCCTGGTTTACAATGCCCGCAGACCCTTGGCCAGCAGCCACTCTGAGGCTGAATCCTGTACTACTGAAGGGGTGCAAGGCTCCTTTTGCATTCAGTAGGTTTCCAGCCTTATAGCCCATGTATTACAGATTGATTGTGCCATAATCATGATAATCTACTGGAGTATACGTCACTCCTTATACTGATACTCCAGTCAAAGTCTCACTGTAATGCATGCCCCCCCAAAAAGTGTGTCTGTGGTTCTTGGAAGCCTAAAGTTAAATTTCTTAATAGCATAACAAAAACAACTGAGAGATTATTCAGTGCATCATCCATGGCATTTATTAATATTAGATCACCCATGCTCATTGGCTGCTTTTCTCTTCTGAGTAGCCATCAGTAGATATTTATTTCCTTCCAAATGATTTCTCCCTTCTTGAGTAAGAAGGGACCTATGTGAAAAAGTCATCTTTTGGAAAAACACAGTAAAAAAAAATCTATTCCTAAATTGCTCCTTTTCAACACAGTTTGAATTACAGTAGGTTTTAACAGAGTAGCAGAATAGCTCAACATACAAGGCTTCCTTTCTGTCACAGAAGAGGCTAAGACAGAAAGCTAAAGCTTAATGTTTACATCCTTTTCTAGACAGACGGTTGTTTTTCCTTCTCTAACCAAGTATGTATACCTGGCCTGTCTCCAGTGCCCCAGCAGTGGTGCTGTCATACTTTACCCTGTCTCCTGAAGAAAAAACCCAACAAAAACAACCAAAAACCCCACACATACACCAAACACAGCACCAAAAAAACCCCCACACACCACCAAAAAACACTTCCATGCTTTTCCTAACATACCAAGCTAGACACTGTATTTTCCAAGTCCACCACTTGAGCAGTCACTGCTTACGCTTTCAGAATCCTGGAAATGCAAATGACAGCACCTGAGCACTCATTACTAGCACTGTTGCATCTTCTCATGGTTCAAATGTCTTCAGTAGTGAAACTGCTGCAGATTAGTCTTCTGCAGCTCCTTCTGCTAAACAGGGTGAAAGGTGTAAACTGCCCCTTTACAGCTTTCTCCGTAAATCTTGTTTCTCTCAGGGCTCAGAACTTTGCTGATGAACTCAAGCGAAGGGTTTTCCATTGACATCAGCAAGAGTTGGATCACGCCTGAAACAGCTATAAACATAAGCTTTCTTTGCCTCTAACAAAACTTGAGCTTCTGTGCTTGGAATTTTGCACTTTTCTATCCAAGCTTGTCAGACTCTCACTCTATTTCTGGAAGCTTTCAAAAACATTCCAGGGAGCGCCTTTCTTGGGCTTGCAATCGTATAACATATCTTTACATCCAGCCACTAAAGAAGTGAAGGCAATAAATAAATAAATCTGCAAATTCTACCTTTCTTCAGCATGTCATTTCTTTTTAAGTGGCTCAGGCAGCAGAAGGCTATAATCACAATTATGCTGTACTTTCCTGAACTGAGAGGTTGCAGTTCTGATTTTTATTAGGATGACTGAGCCATTTCCAAAGGATTTCACCTTAAGTCAGAAAATCTGCCAGCACATGTCTGGGTTCACGTTCAGTCAAAACACCATGTCCATGTCATGTATTTTCTTGGGCCCTGTGAGCATGTCCTAAGCCTGGTGAAGTATAAAAAGAAGCCTTTCCAAAGACTTGATGGATTTTGAGTTAGGCAAAAAAAATACCACCATTGACATTGATATGAAGGAAAAGAGATGTTCCAAGAGCAATCAGAGAAACGGTTATTTGGCCTATGCCATCTGCAGTTCTTTAGCTGAGGTTCATCACTGCCTTCCTGACAGCTTCCTTCTAAACTAGTGGCAATTACATGAACATAATTAAGACATCATAATCCTCTAAAGTTTAATTAACACCTCTAAAAGCAACCATTCCACCACAGATCTCAAATCAAGGGGAACTTCATTTCAAGCACCCAAGTGAGTTTGGGCTGGTCTCCAAAGAGTTGATCCATGCACAGTATCATTTATTTCCATTAGGCAAGAATAAACTGAAGTTATGGCTAATGCAACATTTTCCTAGGGAATCCCCTATGTCCTTTCCCCACGACCACAAAGGATGAATCACTTTGTAAAATGAGACAATATAGTACAAACACAAGAAGCTTTTTTGAAGATGAATGGAAGGGTCATATATACACTGCACAGATAAAATTAGTATGTATTAATGAGAGAGAGACATCTACTTCTCACAGGCAGCCAGTTCCACCTTACTGTAATATAAAAGCCCGGTAAACTTCATGTGAAGAATGGGCATGTCTATTAAGGTAAATATTGGTAGATTAGTATTGAAATAGCTCCACTTAATGTAAAAGAGTGATTTTTCTCTGTTTGAAATTGTCATTAATAAATCCCACCACAAGTTTAAAAATCAGAACTCTCAAAATACTGAAACTGGGACTCTCACCTTCATTTAAACAGTAATCATGCAAGCGTAAGCAAGCAGAAGGATAAATAGAGCCATCACCCCTCCTTTCTCTTTTCTTTATAGCCCAAAGGGTGAAGAAAGCAGCAGAACTGGGAAGCCATCTGCATGGATTGAGTCCAGTCACCTCTGCATTCAAAACCACAGCTCTTCTGCTATGTTGAAGCACAGGTCCTGTTCAGCTTTTGATAGGGATAGGGTCATGAACCTAGAGGGCAACAGGCAACAAGAGGCCATAGACTCAGAGTTGGCTGTATAGGCAAGTTGTCTACAGGTTTCCTGTATTAAGCACTCTGAGGGCTGCTACAATAAGCGAAGCTGAAGCAAGATTTCAGATGCCTCCATTAAATCTTAAAGTGTGAGAGCTCTGAAGAATGAGCGGATCATATCCCTTATGCTCTCCCATGGGAAGCACTCAGCAAGGAGTTGCATCAACCCAAAGATAATGAATTTGTGTTATTATACAGTGCCTCTGCAATGGGAATGTAGACACAGTCCTTTGTGCTGATGTACATTGGGAAACTAATGTCAGCTCATTTTCAAGCTTTTACACAGCTATCCCCATGTTGCTTAGTAGTTTCATGAAGACACTGTCAAACTATCTGTAAAACAGCAGAAGCTTCCAGTCATTTTGGATCAGTAAGCCATGGTTTCATGCTGTGTCTTGAGAACCTCTGTATATCTTTACCATTAAGCTTTAAATGGAAAATGCCGGAAAGTTGATGTAGTTCCATGGAGGTGAAGCTAAACTTTTGCCATCAACCAGATATTATCATTTTCCCCTCGTCAGGACCTCTTGGGCCAACCCCTCCCCAGTTTTCGTAACAGCAGGGGTCTGGATTCACAGTTAATAATTTCCATTGATCCCTGAAACAGATTACAGAACTCAGGATATTTAAGTTAAGACTGTTAACTTACAAGCAGAAGCTGAATCAAGCATCTTTAGGCAGCTACTAGATAGGGACAAAGTGTGCAGTAATGCACAGATGCTCTGTTAATCAGGACATTCCAAATGATATATTGCCTTGATGATTAAGAAGGACTCAAGACCTCTTTTTAATCTATTGATTCACAGACCTGCAGAAACAGCACGTCCCCACTTCCATGAGAGACATATCTTGAAAGCACTGCATGTCACGATATCTTGATAGGCAGAAAGAAATATTTTTGGACAGGAATCATAATTCTTTCCTGACTGCTAACATCTGTTTGCTAAAGCCTACAGAACTTCCCTGGAGTTTTGAGGTTTAAAAACATTTCTTGAAGATGACATACTAAATATTACAAAAATGTGCCTCACAATCCACACCCAAAACCCCCCAAAGAACATTTCATATTTTCAGACTTTGGTCAACGAAACTTTTTTGGACTGTTTTTAGTTCCTTAAATGATGGGTGTTTAATTAAAAAGTGAGCCCATGTACCAGAATTGAGAGGGAACTAGACAGCCATAAACCCACAAGGCTAACTTCGAACCAGACTATGATGGGAAAATAGTGGTTATAACCAACAACATAATCTTATTGGGAACTAGGATCATTTGGAAACACACTCATTGAGCCACCATGTATAGGTAAACAAACAATAGATGGATATTTCCCATCTCAGACACCCTTGAAAGGTCTGCAAGGGTGTGGTATACTCTAGTAAACTGTCACCATTCAGAAGAGTGCCTAATTCATCTTTCAGCATAGCTATGATTTGATAGCACATTGCTGACCTTCTGCAGCCATCGCTCCTGTTCCTAGGGTGATATTCATTGACACTATTCTCCCACAGTCTGCTTTTTCTGCACTAAATTTACCAAACTTTTTCTCATTCTTCCCTTTCCCCTAAAATCAGTCTTGTCCACATTTGTGATTTATGAAGCTTCTCCCCTTCATCTCTCATTTGCTTTCTGTCACTGAATGACTTGCTCAGATGGATGGACCAGCCATTTTTAAGTTCCCAAGTAGAAACTCACATGTGTACAAATCCAGGAATAGGCAAAGCATGGCGAAGAAAGGCACCTTTACCAGTGCAAGTACCTAGAGAAAGTAGAGAAAGGTACTCTTTTCTGCTGATAAAACAGAGCATAAGAGAACCAGGCATACAGGTCTATTTAAATATAGGTGACCCCTTTTTTGGAAAGATCCATAAGGATATAGATTTCTCCTTAAAACACACTGGAGTAAAATGCCTAAGCATCTTTAAAGATCTAGCCCTCATTGCCTTTTGGAAAAAAAAAGTATATATATTCAAGCCCAGAATACTAGCTCCTCAAAGGAAAGAGGACAGAAATCCCAATGGTGGCTCAGGGGATATAATGTCTCTTAGGTTAGTTCTGCAACACTTCAGCCAGCCTTTCAGCTTCAGCCTATTGAATCAGGAAGTTCTCACCTGTCTTGGAGGACTTGCATGTCATGGATTAGACTACAGGACCATCCAAGCCCAATAACCTCCCTCTAGCTGCTGCAGCCAGCTACATAAGGAAGCATATGAGACAGGCATTTAGCAACACCTCCCATTATTCTCTCAGTTTTTGGTGATGTTACTTCTTGAGCCAGAGTCTGCATGCTTAAACAGACTTTGTGTTTAATAATCCCCAAGAAATCTTCTTTCCGGTAATTTCTCTAAAGACTTTTTTGGATTTCGGTACTTGCTTGGCAACTTTTGGCAATGACTTCCACACCTGATTCATATGTTGTGTGACAAAGTACCTCTTCTCATTCACTTTGAAGACTCTGGCTAGTAATTTAATTTGATGTCTCTGATTTTTAAACCATGAGTGACTAAGCCTCCCCCACTGACCTTCACTCTGCAGGTCATGAAGTTAAAGACAGTTTTCTTGTTCGTCTCTTCCACGCTGAAACAACTAACACTTTCAGTCACCTCTTGTACAAAAGCCATTCCACACCCTTCATCTATTTTTGTCCTTCTCTGTATACTTTATTCTTTTATTTTTGAGTATCAAATACCACATGTAGTTCTTAAGGGAAGGACGTGCTGAGGATCTATACATTGCCACAAGTTTGGTTTATTCTGTTTCCTGTCCTGGTAGTTCTTAGCATCATTTGATCTTTTTGTTACCCCAGCTGAATTGCTATTTTCATGCAATCACCTATTACATCTTTTACTGATGTAATAGTAAAAAGCATTCCTGCTTACTGGAAGTTAGATTTGCATATGCATGATGAGATGCCAGCCTGGTCACAGAGGGGATAGAGCCATATTAACCAAGGCAATACAGTATTCTAAAGTGACAGTCCCTCTTCAAGCTCAGGAACTGGCAGAACATCTCAACACTGTGCTGTGAGGCAAACCTAACTTGTCACCTCAAGACCTGGATGTGAGCATGGTTCTTGCAATCAGACACTGTCCACCAACAAAGGACAGAGCAGGACTTCATCCTTTAAGCAGGCAATGGGCAAACATCAGCTTGGCCATAACATGTGTTTATATATGTATAAATATATACATTTATATAGGTATACATAGAGAGATTTTTTTAAAAGTCAGTTTGAACTTTATTTTTAGGCCAGTAGAAAGCCACAGATGAGGAGGCCTGCTCTTTGGCAGTGATCCAGCTGTGCACATTTTCACCATCTGGAATGCTAATGAGTCCAGCTCTATTAAAATGAGCTCCTTACTACTTTGCTTGTGCCAGCTCCCTGAAACAGCAGCCAAAGGGCACTTAGCATAACACTCTTCATAAAAGATGAAAGGACAGCTCAAATACCTGTTAAAGCTTCTCTCCAAGGTCACTTTCAGGATCTGACTTGCTTACAGGATCAGATACACTTGGAGCTAGAATATCCAAAGCTGGCAGTAGAAAGTTACTAAAATTTGTAGCCAGTGAAGAGGGATCAGAACCAGACCATTAATGGAGTCAGCTCACACTCTGGTATGGCTCAGCATCATCTCTAGTACTCTGCTGGTTTTTTCACATAATGATGTCTCAGCGATCTTCATACTAGACTTAAAAAGTACAGACTACCTAGAAAGAGCATCCAGTTAAGTACTGGACTGAGATTCTCATTTAGCTGTCAACTCTGCTGTAGGCATGCATGCCCTTTCAGCATTGATCTCTGCAGATATTTTGCACCCCTTGTTCTCTTCCAGTTTAAGAGTTGGAGACTCTACAAATCTGGATCTTAGATTTGCCTGGGATTTCTCTTCTGCTAAAAGGACCTAATTTCTCCTGTTCTCAACCTTACCTGTTTAAAGCAACAGCATTTGAAGTTGGAAGAGTACTCAGGTGCCCCTAACTCAGACTTCAGTATTGGCTGGGTTGCAAAAGGTAAATCATTGTCTAATATGTTCAGAAGTTAATTAACACAGCAATAGACAGCACTAAGTTAATACCATGTTTTATATTGATTAGCTGTGCTACTTTAGGAGTAAATAGCCATGACCATTCTCTTACTCCTTTTTTTGAAAGCTCTGAAATTCACTCTATTAAGTGCAACATTAGGAAATATGTTTCTTATTGCCACATCATTTTTCCTAAAAATACTCATTTGGTAAATGCCATCATAAGCCATCATGCTTCTTTTTTCACCCGTAAAGTCTGAACACAAAGACTGAGTACTTTCAGTCTATTTGAATTCTCTACATTTTGCCCAGCAGTTTCAGAGATATTACAAGAAGTTAAAAAGTGAGAATAAAAGCTGAACAGTTTGTCAACAGTTTGACCTGTTCTGGAACATGAAATTTAAAGGAAAAATTCTTACCATTTTGACCAGATTAGTTGAAGGGCAAAGGAAAACAAAAAAACCCATAAAAGTGAACTCCCTTTCTCCAAAATGCAAAGTTTTGACAATGTCAAATCTATTTATTTCTCATGTTCTTTTCCCTTGAATCTGTTGGAGTCTATCAAAACACATTGGACTGGTTCAAAATCGGAGTCTTCAGCTCTGATGACCCATGTGTAAGTGACTGGACCAACAAGTGGCCCCCTTTAAAGATTGCTCAGCACACAGCCAGCTCCGATTCCTCATCCCTTCTTCTCCACATCAATAATGATAAATCACTTCGCAACCAGAGTAACAGATGGAAGGGGAAAAATAAATCCTTTGCCTTGCCTGGGCACGCACTAAGTGGACAACTACACCATTGTCATACAATGTAAAGCCTGGGGCCCAAGGTTACACAGGTCACCTTCTGCCTTTGTAGTTTTAAACAAGCTATGCTATCCCCAAGTTACAAAAGTCTTCCAAGTACAAATAAATGTACTTTCCTTTCTCCATACGTCTGTTACCTTTGACATCCTTGCTTTTGTTCAGGTTTATGTCATGACCTCACATGATGCAATGTTTCTTGTTCATAGGCAAATGGAACAAGATTTTCCCAAATATGCCAGCCTAGAATATGCTGAGTGCATTCACTGTAATCAAACTCTAAAAAGGAGGCAGTGGGATATTCCCTCTCTTTTATGTCCCCATGGATAAGAGCATGTTTTTCCACTAAGCTACGGGAAAAGGTAAGGCCATTTCACTAATACTTTTCCAAACTCCATTTCCAATCATATTGACAGTACTTCAGAAAACCTCACCCCAGCACCAAGACAGCCAAACATGATAAGTATTAACTTTTTAAACAAAATCTAAAAACTAGGTCTGTCTAGACAGGAAAGGATGAGTAATCAAGCTCTCCAATCAATCCAGCTGCACAGGTTTGTAAGGATATTTGTTTTAGCCAGCATTTCACTTCTTACTGGCAAGTTGTACCTTATGCTGATACTCCTATTATGCTTCAGCTTAATTTTCTAACCCCAGGCTTATAAGGCCTCTAATGAGAGGGGTGCCTTCACTTCCAACTGGCAATGCCTTCCAGCTTTGCACAGCTCCTGTTTCTCCTGGACTAGGGAACAGAGAAAACTTTTTTATACATAGTTAAATTCTAATCTGGTGAGTTACCTAAACATATGCCTAACACACGAGTAATCTCAGTGAAGTCAATAGGGCAGTCACATGCATAAGCCTAAGTATGTATTTAAATACTTTAGCTGCAAGTCTAAGATATAACTATGAAGGACATTTAAAAAAAAATAGTGATCTTTAACTGCAATCTCCAAGTGAAAAGATCAGTGGCAGGGAGCTGTGGTGGTAGAAGTCACTAGCAAGTTCACAGGATTAGTAAATTGATGAGGCTGGTCTAAAGTGGCAAATTCAGCTGTTTTGAATAAATGGTGATCAAAGGTCCCAGCCTGCTGACTGAATGGCAATGTGTTGTCAGCTAACACCAGCTCATTATCAAGGTCTTCCCAATTTAAAAGTGTTTGTTGACTTTTTTTGAACACTAATTAATATCTTCACTATGTTATAACCTAAAAGCCATACTCTAAATAGACAAGGCAAAAAAGTGACTTTCATCAGAGGCAGCCACATTATATCAGGATTCTGCAACACAGCTGTGCTGTTCTTTCCCCACTAGCTCAAATTCTTTAGGGCTTTCAGCGTGACTACTACAACTATTACAACATAACAGAGAAAGACTGAGCAAATATAGGGAGCCAAGTGAATACAGAAGATGCAATGGCTCTTACTTTGTAATGAAAATGAGAATTTTAGCTACTGAATGCCTCGAACTCCATTTACTGCTGCAGTCAGGAACCTTCTCCAGTGGGAATCCCATGGGAGCCAATTCTGCACATAGGAGTCCACATCTGAGCTCAGCCAGTTCACCCAGCATTATTAGCTGCTCTTCTTTTTGGACATGGTGTGGTCTGATTTTTCAAAACTCAGCAAAAAGTAATAATATTCTCTGGAGGAGAAGGGAACTCCAGCCTTCAAAATGCTTAAACAAACTCAGGATATTCTCATATTCATGAGATTTTGATCCTTCCTTTGCTTTCCAATATGACAGAATATCAGTCAAAGGTTTTCAGAGGCTGTTCAAGCCTTTAGATAATTGGTGGCTTCAAGAATTTTAAGACAGCTTAGCACTAGCTACTGCTCTCAAGGCATACAATGCACAAGAGGTTTCAATCTGCTGGGTACTGTTTCATCTTCAGCTGCTTATGCATTCACCCATCTCTATCATCCCCATTCACAACCCTGAATTTCAGAGGTGGCCCCATTTGTGGCCATCTTTGTTGGCTGCCTCCAGATACAGACAGAAGACATTGGTCTGAAAGTAGGTCATGTTTCCAAGCCTGCTAAAATTGCTCCCCAGATCAAAAGACTCAGCTTCCAAGAGCTTTGGTTCCCAGAAAGGGACTGGCTCAGAGTGGGTGGCCACTTGGTAGAACTGCTCAAAAAGTAAAGCCATTGTGATTTTTTTTCCATATAAGTGTGTGTATATATGTATATTCTAGAAGAGTATCTATTATAGAAGAGTTCCAGAATTTTTCTTGTTTTATTTGTGGAACCAGAGTATTCAGTATCTTCAGATATTGGACAACAGCCCAACTCCCTCAAGCTTCACTACAACAGACCCTTTGTCTGAGAAGTCATTAAAGTTTATTAATTGCTCAGTGCTCTTACTCAGGTGTCAGTCATTCAGCTGAGGTGTAGACACAATTCCCAATGGCAGAGGTAACTAATTACAGCTCCCTCCCCTCTCTCACCTCCAAACTGAAGTGAAGCAAGTACAGCCCACAAGGAAATTCACATTTGCCCACCTATCTGCCCAGTGGGTGGGCTTCAGCACACTATGTGGTATTTTACTTGCCCATGCCAATGGTGAAAACCTACATGGTTGTGCAGAAAAAGCAACCAGCCAATAATCCATATTCTCCTTTTAGTTCCTTTGGATGAATTCAACTTGTTAGAAAAGGCCTTTTGGCTCTGATAAGCAGAGGAAATGGAAAAGCCCAGCTCTGCCTTTATCTGAGACTCACTTGTCTCAATCTGTGGTAGGTTTGAAACTAGCGAGTTGTTTTGGATAGCAGAGTGGTTGGCTTTTTCAGCTATGGCAGGTTTACACTCAACTTGAGTGGGATTCAAGATGAGAACAGCTAGTAGAAATGAATGGTCAGATAAAAAGCTTTCTCTGGAGAGTTTCCAATACTGCCACCTATGCAAACTGAACTCTGGCACAAAAACTGGAAAAATAGTTGGCTTGGATTTGTCATATGTTTCCTTAGTACTGTGGGAAGCCTATAACTACAGCAAGTACTATTATCAGCTCTGCTTTAAATATAGCGCCTAGCCCAGCTTAGTTTCATCTACAGTGATAAATGACAGATCAAAATATACATTTATACACCAAGTTTGGCAAGGACATTGAGTTAGATGTAAAGGATCCTATGTCATACAATACACATGCCAGTGAGCAATACTAGCACCAACACTCAGCTGGCATCCCTATCACAGCCAGCAGCTCCCAAAGCTAACAAAGTTATGACATACATTAGCCTATAGACCTCTGCACTTCTGACGTCTTCCAAGATAAATTAAGTCATTTTGCCCATTGAGCCTGACACTCCAGTTATTGCATTTTGTTAAGAACCATTGCTACATCTAATACTGTTTCTGCTCATTTTCCCCTCATGTATACATCCTTGTGCAGCCTCCTTTCAGGAGATCCTCTTCAAAAAACAGTTGGCAGTGTAGGAAGGAGCTTATTCCTTACCCAGTCAGAGCAGGGGGCTTACTCAATAAACATCGTACCAACCAGTCTCTGGTTTGATCTTTTTTGGCAGTTCCAGTGGTTTCTCAAGCAGAGGTTGCTTCGTGCAATTTATCCATGTAACACTGACATTAAGGGATGACTGATACCCTGCCTACTATAAGAAATAGATAGACATTGTCCCCTTTGCTGCTTTGAAGCTCTTATCCATAGTCTCCTGTCACCATGAGCTTTGTTACTTTAAGATAAAAAGCTATAGTAATACAAAAGAGAGATTTTTCAAGGTAACTTAAAAGAACTAAAAGGGCCCACATTGGGAATGGGACATATGGCTCTTCTGTGCTCTGTTGAGCACAGCAAGCTTTAAGTAGCAGAAAACACACACCTGCTTTTCCCATGGAAATGGCAACAGAATAGGTAGTTACATGAATAAGTAAATGACTAAGTGGTGTCTACATGACAGCATGGATGAATGTGAAATGATATGTTAAAAGAGCACCAAAGTGTTCAAACACAGCTTTGGAGAGCAATATTACTGTGCTGCCATTGCTGGACAACCACTGTGGCCTGAAGATGAGTTGGAGGGGGGAGAATACGAAGTCATCCTCCCCTTAACACTCCAAATATAAGCATGATCAATATTATTTTATTAAGATACTAGGCTGGGAACTATGGGAAATGAAAAATGCCTAGAACAGAGGTACAGTTTCCATCCCTTAAACCACACATTTCAAAATAAGTGTTTTAAATAGGTAGTTCCTACTCACACAAATCTAGCTCCAGAGTTAGATGAGTTTGAGACACAGGGGAAGTTGGAGGTTTTCAGTTCAGTCCACTAACATAGGGTATGTATCCAAGTGGATTTTGAGGCTATTGAGAAAGCAAGATACTATTTATACAAAGAGGTTTGGTTCAAACACTCCCTCCCCAAGTTTGAATGTGAAGAACTGAATGCCAGCTTAGACTAACGGCTCTTTGCATGACACTGGTAGCATAAAAGGGATCTGTTCAATACTCTCTCAGAATCATGCAGAAAGACTTAATATATCATTAAACCTTAAAAGTTTCCTGGTTTCAACATGTGCATGATAGTAATATATTGATAAATTAAGACTTTTACCAAGTATTTCAGTTTTCCCCCAAAAATACACCATGAAAGTGATTACACATTACAAAATGTAAAATCACTTTTTCAACAGCACAGTCATAGCCAACATTTTTATCTGTATTATGTTTGAGTACACAGAGTGAGGATCACTGCTAGATTCTGGTGACTTTGTGCTGCTCTGGCACTGCAGGACTGTTGATAGCACAATTATAGCACCTCTTCATTAATGGAGATAAGAAAATAGACAAAAAACACTAGTAAGCTCCTTGCTAAGGTTATACTAAAAATACCAAACCTGTCTGAATAATGAAAAAATATTCAGATAAGTAGAAAAAGCAATCAAGAATGAATGATTAGACAGGCAATTGAATCAACTACAGAACTGTTCTGGTTCTAGATAAATCAATAATTATTTATCCATAACAGAAAAAACCAACAGAATAAACTTCTGGAGGTTAGTGGTTGGGCAACTATGACTTCTACTACAGCATCTGGCTAAAAGGTTATATTTCAGTAAGCACCATTTGATTTAGGACCCAAAGTCTTATTTTTCTAGACTGCATAAGGCACCTGAAGGCCAGGGCATATGCCTAAACACGTTAAAGATTCTGGGGCACAGAACCAAGTTAAGAGCTACTCTAGGCACTTAAAGATGCAGGCTGAGACAGATTTTAAAAGGCAACTTTGTTTAAAACACTATCTTACTGAAAGTACGTGTAATTTTTAAAGGATCTCAGTGACTTTAAGAACTAAGTGATTCTTAGCACATCCAATGTATTTTAGTTTGCATAAAGAAAAAGAAACTTAGTTCATTTAGCTCATTGAAAGGCCATGGTTACTTTTGAATTCCCACCTGATCTAGTTTAAACTTCAGGGCACAATAGGCATATAATTGTAGCTAAAAACTTATTCTAAATATGGTGTGCAGCTTGTAAAACTTAACAGCTCCACTTACAAACTCAATCCCTATCAGAATTTAGCATACCAATACCCCCAAAAGACGTCAGACAGAAGACAGGAGAAAGAACAAGCCCTCTATGCCCAGCACTGGCTACACACAGAGACAGGGCATGATGCTACAGAAGTGGGAGCTGGAGAGTCTGCAGTTTGTCTTCTTCCCCACCAACAATACAGATTGAGCTGTATACTTCCACACACTCAGCTGCATCCTTTCCTAAGTAAGGACAAACACAAGATAACAAAACCTGATGAATTCTTGGCTAACAAGACCTTTTGGCTGCTCATAAACAGTATCTTGCAGCACCCGGGTGCATTACAGCAAATGCAGAATATGAGGGGAAATAACATCTGTAACACCTACAGCAAAAGAAACCAAGACCATTTGCATTTACTGGCTCCTACTTCACTCTCCAGTATGAGCTGGCTAGTTATCTCATATGTTGCTGGTCATCAGGATTCACAGATACTTTACAGCTCCTTAATTAGTAAAAAGCTCAGTGAGATGTGAAATGGGTCAAGGATTTATCAGCTGCTTATATGGTAACCTTTCAGCAGCCTCTCAACTTCAGAGCTATTTTTATATATATGTACGTATATTTGGCTTCTGGCAAAATAGGTCATGTTCAGTAAATGGCACATTCCGAAATAGTTTTTACCAAGTCAGCTGTTACATAGATTTCCACCCAAGATATAGTTCCCGTACTACTGTTCACTTTGAATAGGATCTCAGTGAGGAGACAATCCTGTTGATTATAGATGGTGACCTCTATACTTCACTACCTTTGCTTTGAGAAAGAATGCTCAGCTAGATGGGAGAGAGGAACACCACCACACCAACAGCCCTCTCTGGGCAGACACACAAGGGGATACAGAGGCCACACAAACTCCTTAAATTCCATTAAAGTCATTGTCCAACAAAAAGACCAGCCTCAACATTGACAGACAAGACCAACTCCAGCCCTGTGCACTACCAGAGGGACAAGGTGTTAAAAATTTGCAATTCCTCTTGACATCTGCTACTGTCACTTATCTTTCAAGACCCCATTCCCCATCCAAGCACAGCCAGGTACATGGTGCACAGGAAAGGGCAAGGTCCGAGACACTGGCTGTGCCCTACGCCGGTCAGGCAGGGAGTGGTGACAGAGGTTCTCCCCTTGGGCATCCATGCAAATGCAGCCACATGACTGTCTGCAGCACAGGGAGGAAATGACTGGAGCCTCCAGACTGAGACATTGGGCATTTCTGCCTGGTCTACAGTGGCAGCGCTTTCACAGGAGTCAATTATTCAGCCTGTGTATTTAAAGACTCAGTAAATATCTACTCAGGGGATGGTTTTTTCAAACATACTAATGATATTTTCATCAAAAGACCCTTTTTACAGAAATAGACGAAGGAGAAAAAATATTTATTCAGAGTGTGTTTCATGGAAGCTCCATTGGCTGGCGTTTTATGGTAAATTATTACGGTGTTCTGGGGACAAACAGACCTGATGGGCCAGACTTATTCCTGTTCTTCAACTAGCACAGGTGCAAGAGAAATAGCTTGTACCTTGTCTACACAGACTCTG
The DNA here is from genome assembly GCA_013389945.1 of Fregata magnificens. Taxonomy (NCBI): domain Eukaryota; kingdom Metazoa; phylum Chordata; class Aves; order Suliformes; family Fregatidae; genus Fregata; species Fregata magnificens. The sequence continues at coordinate 314,988 of WAAD01031543.1, forward strand.
CTGAACAAGGGATTTTTCCCTCCAGCCTGCTTTAAAATAGCCCTTTAGTGCACAGATCCACTGGAGCATAATGTTGTCCCCATCATCATGCCTCTTCCTTCTCCATCTCTTACTGAAGCTTGCCAAAGAGACTGACAGGTTGGGAAGCAGTGGTTTCACCTCCACACACTCCAGGCTTTCCAGGCTGCTCAGTCACACAAGTGTTCAGCACCCCTTTTGGAAGAAAAGTTTGCAGAAGATCCTGCAGACACATCTGCCTCCAGTCTTTTGGTTACATATTCTAGTCCAACAGAAGTACCTCTTACCAGCATGATGAAGAAAAAAGTTTCCAAAAAAGGATGAGAAGAAGGTTGTTCTAAGCACTAGCAGGCCATAACCTTTCTTCTCATCTACAGAAGGGTTCATCCCTAATTACTATTCCTATCTTTGGGCAGGAATTTTGGGTGGTCTCTCTTTTAGGAGCCCTTTGGAAATTTCCCTCTAGCTCTGCAGTCAGCAGCTCTTAAGTCTGTCTGCAACAGCAGGCAATAGGAAACAGCATGAAAGAATGGATCCAGTCAGGCTAGCGCTCAGAAAACTGTTCATACCAGGATCTTTTTCACAGTTGCTCAGACAGCTTGGATTATCATCATTCTTCGGTGACTCATATGATGGCATATTGTCAGTAAGGCTGTGGCCTTTTTTACAGAGTCGCAAGTCCATGTCGTGCCTCTGTCCAAAGTGGGGAGAGATGTCACAACAACTGTTCCACATCTAGTAAGCAAGCAGAGACACGCTACCAGTTGTGCAAAAAAGGGACATTTGAACTGGCCAGGAACTCAGTCTGTTCTCAGAAAGATACGCAGTCAGACAGCCTGATATTTGCAACAAGGTCTGAAAGCTGCAGAAGTGGAAGGAATCACTCCCCAACCCTAATGCAACATATTTTTTGTTGATCCAAACACCTGAATTTTGAGCTATGCTTTAGGATTAGAGACAAGACTACTGCATTGTAATCCCCTATAAAGTAGGGGCTCCAAGGAACTCAGATACCTATATAGAAGTTTGTATGCACTGGAGTTCACATGCTGCTTGTGACACATTCATTTTGGAATGGGGATGCAGGTTTAACCTCCTGCAATTCCCATTGTTACTTCAAGCACAGAAGTGTTCTCCCTCACTACGACTCAGTCCAAGTGGGTCACCTTATTCAGCGATGAGCACCCTGTCCTGTAATAAGCTAGAGTCCCACCAAGGAGGAATACTAGCACAAGCAAAATGCAATGACATGGGCCTGGCTTCAGGGTTTGGCTGATCACACATGGCTGAGTGCTCAGGGCCTGGTAAGTTTCATGACTTCACAATGAAGGACTGCAAATGTTTATATCATGCTGATATCCCAGAACTTGTGGATTAAAGTTGCTAGCATGGCAAGATTTCTCTGCTTTGCAAGAGTCCAACAACAGCAATACATCATGCAAGCCCCTCCCAGCTGACCTTCTAAGGTCGATTTAGACACAAAGATGCCTCCAAATTGTCCATAACAAATCGATACTTTTCCAACAAGTTGCATCAGTGTCCTGAAATCACTTATACCAGTAACAAATACCAGCCACAAAACCCACAGAAGCCAGTGGGCCTTGTAGTTCACCCTACTTATTACATGATATGATCTTTATAATAGATTTACAAGTATATCGTAGCTGAGCTGAAGCTACTGTACAATGAGTACCTGCTTGTTTCTTCAGCTCATTTGTTATGGGCCAGATTCAGCCTCACTACATCCAAGTGGGAAACCCTCTGACTACTTGATTTGGTTTGGTCCTGTGATATGTAAGAAGTTGGTTTATGTACTCAAAAATTGCAGGGGGAGAAGAGACACACATTCAGGTGGCAGACAAATGACTAAGATCCTTATAACTAGATGAAGATGGAAGAGTTATTATTGACTGTTTCATGCACTATAAAACCTGTTAAAGGAATTGAACATGAGGTAGCCTTCACTCCCATATATACACTTTGCCAGGTGGTTCTTGCATTTACAAACTTGCCTGGATTAATACATTAAGTGGAGTTAGCCTCCCTCTGGGAAACAAAGCAAATCTGTTCAAAAAAGCATTTCTGAGAAACGTAGACAAACAGTGGGCCAAAGTCTTTGCTGGCCCAACTCCACTGAAATCAGAGCAGCAGCAGATAATTCAGCCATACATTCTTAGAGCATTACTGCTCAAAAATTTCTCCCAGAGGGGAAAAAAACCGAAGAGAAACATTCTCACTAAAAAAAAAAAAATTAAAGAAATTTATTTTATCAGAGATAGAAACATTCAACTCCTACCTCCCTATATAAAGAGTTTCCCAAATGACCATTACTTCAGACTGTGATACCTCTGAACTTCAGAGGAACTAGGAAAGAAACAGAGAAAGATGGAAGGGAGGTGCTGTTAAGGGAAAGTAATTTATTGTTTTCCTCAAAGCTAATGTTTCTTTTTAGGAGACCAAAGTGATCATTGCTTCATTCAACTTAAGCAAACAAAGCATGCGATCTAAACAAAGGATTTTAACAGTAAGTAAAGTTCCATTAAGAAATTGCTTAACACACTCAAATTGGCACAACTAGATAATTGCAAGAAACAAAATGTTTTAAAATTAGTGCTGCCAATTAGGACACAACAACCTCTTAGAGTACAACAAATGACCATGTCAGTCCCGCTAGTCTCTTTTGACACAAATAAAAAAAGGGAGGGCATGAATTCATCTCCCCTGCTCCAGCAGAGAAAATGGTGTCATTCCCAGACAGGGAAGCAGGGCACTCCCGGCACTATCATAAGCATTTCCAGTAGTTGGCTCATACCTCGAATGACTGATACTACAATATTGTAACTAATCTATTCTTCTGTGATTAAGTCATGATATATCTCGTAGAGGAGAAAGTGCATAATATTCAACCAGCTAAGATTCCCCCAAGACCTGTAAACTACTCATGTCCCTTTCAAGTCCACTGGAGTAAATGTTCACAGCATCTAGTAGAAGCCAACATACCATTTCCCTAATGACAAAGTAGGGGTGAGAAATAGGAAATATTCCAGCACCATCTCCTTCCTCTGTCCACACAGGGCTTGTTCACTCCCAACCCAGTATCCACAAAATATCCAGCACCCCCTGAAAACATTCTTTACATTAAAGGAAGTTAATACCTTACCATTAGTACACTGCTACAAGATGCTAGTAGCAACGAGAAGAGTTAGGGTGCTTTAGCATGTCTAAGAGGGCTAAAAGATATATTGAAGTTCAGTTAATTCTTACATTTGCTGTCTCAGCAGTATCCAGAATATTCTATCCCCAGCACAATCCACCAGATGTGCTCAAACTGTGCATTGCTCCCAATAGCATCACACCCGCACTTTGTGAGATATTTAACAGAGGGAGAACATATCTGAGGCTTTAGGTGTCCTGAGGTATCTCAGTTTCCAAGCTACACAATGGCTTCTGGCTGTAGCCATCTGCAATGCTGTAGCCTCAAGGTTTTGCTGGAAGACCCATGGATTATGACACCTTGTTCTTCAAATCCATGATATCTTTCAAAGGAAAGGGCTCCAGACACAGATGCAACTGGAAACAGAATGTCATCACAGGGAAGAATTGTAGACTGAGAATATCCAAGTCAAAAGATTTGAGCTAATTTCAATCTAAATTAGTTCAGAATCCTTTGGTGCCTTTCAAAGCGTTTGCAACACTGACCTAAGTTTTTGGTACTGATGGGGGGTTTTTTACTACCTTTTTTTCAGTGCCCAAATTTGTTCCAGTTAGGATATTACACGTCTGAAAATCCCCCTTCAAGATGCTACAAATTAGTTACTCAAAAAAGCCCCACAGACATCTAAAAAATATAGGTCTCATCATCTTTAGTGGTAGCTCAGCACTGCAAGAGATAGTGGAACTTGCCTTTCTGTGGCTCCAAACAAGCACCTGACACCCACACCACAGAGCTGCTTTTGCTTCCCTCCCCATATTTGATGGGAAAGATTTCTCTTCCTTTTTTTTTTTTTTTTTTTTTTTTTTTCTGTTTTNTAGAAAATAATCGGAACAGTCTCGCAGTGGTTATCAAGTTTCTATATAAAAGAGATGACAAAACTCTAACAGTTCCCAACACCTACTACTCATTGTATTATCCTTCATCGTCTGATTTAATGACCATTTGTAACAACTCAATCAGCTCATACTGAGACACATGCACTATTTCTCACTTTATTCAACAGCTCGTGAGGCGAGAAAGAAATTTGACATGGAAAAATATCCACTCATCAGTCCTTGCATTTATCAAGTGTTATGTGGGGTTTCATTATACACCTTGGAGGTAATTAGAATTAGAGATTTGATTAATTTGCCAAATATGATCAACATAAGCAGTTCACTCACTCTTTTGAAAATTGTTCCTAAGCTTGTGTTTTTCCACCAATAGATACTTGTGAAGGGCAAGTAGGGCAATCTATTCTGCTGGAATAACGAAGCAAAAATAGTTTTATTTGTACCTAAGAGGAAGGAGGGAAGAGGTATTAAAATAAACTAAATGTTCTTACGGGTTAAGATTTTTACTGCTAAGTATGTTTGTTCACATCCCAGTTGTGGGAAACAACAATTTGCCTCTTCTAGTGAGCAGTGAATTTCCAGCCATAGAAGCTAAAAGAAGTGGATGAATTCAAGCTAAGCCATCACTCCCCAAAGCTGTTTTTGCTCCACATCTGTCCAGATTTCTTGAGGAAGTCTCACCCCACAACACCCATCTCTGCAATGTATCCAATACAACCCAATAGCTTTCTTCTCCATTTCAAAATTGGGCACACTTCTATTCGGACAGAGGCTAAGCAGGATAAGATTAATTCCTTGATTCACAGTTAAGCTCTTCTGATGAAACTATCATGTATTTGTTCATATTCAAAATAATCCCTATATCCTCTGCCAGATGGGCAAATCACTTTCATCTGCTACAGCATCTTTTACTCCTGAGGAGCAACCTTCTGTGTAAAATAAAGGCAGAACTGAGCAATAAAATTGATTCACTCACTGTTCTCATGGCCAGCTGGGTGTGTTGGGGTTTTATTTATTTATTTATTTATTTTTCCTTTTGGTTTTTTTTTTGTTTTTACACAAGGTGAAGCTTTCCTGGAAATGTGTTTCACAGTTTCACCCTGCTGAAGTCTTCTGTTATGGCATGTGAACTGGAGGCACCAAGATCTCCCAGATAAAGTTTTATTCCAAGCCCATCTAGCAATGCAAGGTTTTAAGTTTTAGCTGTTGTTCTGCTTGCTCTACAGAAGTGGAATTCAGCTCAAAAACAGAAAAATAAGGAAAGTTAAAATCCCAAGCCTTATCTTTAATCTAGTACTGCAGTCAGTGGGTATGGCATTTGACATTACTAAGAACTTTCAAGCTAAACTCTGACCTCTTGGCCACATCTTATCACAACTGAAATCAAAGCTGCTGCGAGCTGATGCCAGTCTGGAAATTTCTCCCAATAAAGTTGATGTGGTTTCAGAGGCTCCAGCACTGGCTCTTTAAGTTATTTTTTTCCCTATTGATTGCTTTGTTTCCAACATATGAAGCCAGATCATATCCTGGGGCACCCTGCAGTTTGGTATTTTTTAATAATTCTTACCCAAGGGTTTTGCAAGCAGATGGGCTAGAGAGAAGCAGGTTCCTGACATCCAGATGAGATCATCCTATATCATGTGTGAGCTCCCACCCTCCCAGATCCAGACCAATTAGAAGGCAGCTACCAGATAATATGCTATAGACTTTCAATGTACCCATGTTATGCAAGTGTACTAGCACAACAGTTCTCAGAAACGTGGGAATCTGGAACATTTACTCTTTTCTTGCACTCAGATTGCTGATACCTCGTTGAAAAAGGACATGTGAGGAGAGACACGCTGCTCTGCGAGAGGAAGGGGTATAACGGCTGGACAGTATCCCTGCTTATCCAAACATTTAGGAACTGTGGTGGACAGCTTGATCCACCAAAGCCAGAAAAAAAGTAGTGATTGCCAGTGCATTTAAAAACCCCCAAGGCAGAGCTGTCGGGATAGTACTTAAGTCTCTGCCATCCTCATCCCCGTTTCATCAAGATCTGATGCAACTTGCTTTCAAATGCTAAGCTGCCTGTGTCATGATGGTGTAGAAAACCACCCTGCAGGGGTACAAGACGGCACTGGTCCTTTTCAGTGTCCCAGGCAGCAGAGCAACTTGAAGGCTGGAATAGCAAAACAGAGCTATTCAGCCTGCCCACCCACTGTCAAAGCTTTCTTTGCATGAAGTATAGCTAGGGAGCCACTGACAGCATTTACTGAAAAAAAAGTTGCTATTTTCTTTCTTTCTTAAGAGTTAAGCATCAACCATGGATTTATTGGTACAGAGCTACTATAAATAAAGACTACATGCTTGGAATATGGCACAATTTGTCTACCACGAGTGCAGGTGGTAGACTCAAGGAGCCAGCACAGCTACAAGTAGCAGTGAGAGTGCAGAAGTGTGGACTTTAACCCAGGGAAATAACCCATTAGGTGGCCCAGGGATTCTGCATCATTCTTCCTGAAGTATGATCTATAGTCCTTCCCTGATTACTGAAATATATATATTAGCTAGATTGATGCTGTTTGGACTTACCCATACTAGTGACCACAGTATGGAGCTGACCTTCTTAATATTTAGAAAAACTAATCAAGTGTTTCTAAGAGCATTCAAAAAAAAAAAAAAAAAGGTGAAGTTGTTCATACTACAAGCATACCTGGCTTTGCTAACTGACCCTGGGTGCATTCAGGAGCTTCCTCACACCTGATTTGATTTAGAATCTAAAAATCAAAAGTGCAAGCTTCAGCTTCAACTGCAACTTTTCCTCAGCTTGGGCCATTTACAAAAAGCTCTCCCTGGTGGGGACTCCCAAATATCCTCCAAGTATGATGTTACAGTTCATAGTTCAGTTGCTCCACATATGTGGAGCAATATTCAAAGCTCAAATTTAAAGTAAGAACAATCAGATATCAGAGACTTGATTATTTGATAATTTTACAGGGTTTCAGAACTGAGATTTCTTGAATTATTTAAGCACCCAATAAAAGAGGCAGTGTACTTAATATCCAGGTTAAAGAAAAAACATTTGGAGATCGGGGAAGAAAAACAAGAAGCTTAGAAATAGGACAAGAAGGGCTTTCTGCAGAAAATGAAAATGTTCAAGAGAAACGCTAACTGGCAGAAAGCAAGGAGAAATGCCTGGAAGAGATGAAACTACCTGTGGATTTACCAGTGTCCTAAGACCATCCCTACTGGAAATTCACTGCTCATCTGCAAGAACAAGGCATTATTTGACCATAGCTGGACAGAAATAAAAATCCTCAGAAACACGTTCTAAAAAGCAAGACAACTTAGTTCTTGATATTTTTCTATTTTGCTCCTTACATAATGATAACATTAGAAAGACTGGACCCACTGCATCTCTGGACTACTTATTGAAAACATAGACTATTCTATAAGCATTTGGAGCCATAGAAATGCTTGAAAAAACAGCTGGAATCATATCTAATGACAAGTTAGGGAATGAACACCCTGATATATAAAATAAAGAGGAGAGCAGCATTCATGTGGCATGCAGCAACAGCTCAAGGTCTCAGGCAAGGTCACTCAAAGGCTTGCAAAACAGGACAAAAGTGTCAATCTCATGACAGATGTACAGGTCAAGGTATAACCCTGGAAGCACAGGGGGAGGCAAGAGCTGGCTATATTTGAAGAGACAGGGCTAGGAGTGGTGTGGTGCTTGCCTTACATCAGCACTGCTGTGGGCAAAATAGGAGAAACCCAGAATTTATTTTGAAGTGTCTCTGGTCCTTTTATGAGGGCTGTATGCTTTGTTCGAAAAAGGCAGTCAGAATTTGTGTACTTTTCTTTATACCAAAACAATAGTAAAAGCCTTTATACAGAAACATTTGGATAAAAGTTTGTTAGTCTTACAGTCATAAGTGATGACTAAACCGAGATGAGAAGTTTTGGCAGAAAGCAGCAGCAAGGACCTAAGGAAGATTTTTACCAAAAAGACAATAATAAGCATTCTTGTTTGCTTTAGTTTAGTAGATAAGGCATTCAGGGATACTTGAAATATTTATTCACATCCCTGCTCTACCTCACTGTGCCCTACATGCCGGTCTCAACTACAGGTTTGTTGATTCTGATATAGATCTTGCTATAAACTTCTAAAGCAGAACCTTAATTGAGGTGGCTTAGGATAAAGTTTTCATCAAAATAGGTATATGTTTACAGGGAAGTTTTTTGTTGGGCAGGCTTCCTCTCAATAATAATATCCTACTGAAAAAATTAGTCTCTGCAGGAGACCCAGAAGCAAAACCATAATTCTGTGCAAAGTGCAAATCTTATCCAAGAAATCATAGGAGATGATCTTCCATGTCACACAAATCCAGATATCCCCTTTTCTCTGTTTTAAACCATTGCTTAAAGATAGAAAATCATGAATATCTGAAACACAGCAGAAGTAGCAAGAATGGCAGTGAACCATATGGTTGTGTTTTCTATGTCTTAGAATCATTGTGCCTGCAACTCAGTACAGTTATTTTTTGTTTACTACTTTTGAATAATACTTCCAAAGTGTTCTTTTCTGGCAGAAAATTCATGATTTTCAGCTTGAGTTTGAGAATTGTCTTCCTGAGAAGCTGAAGACTAGTTCTCCTAGTTCTTACCGTTATAAAACTGTATTATACCATATGTAAACAAAATCCTGGTGAAGTAAAATTCTTAATTTGGAATGCATATCGATATAAATCTGTAGTGTCCATTGTGGCATATTTGGGGGAAGAATACACTGCTGTTATACATGATTTTTGCATGTGCATATTTTTTAGTTATGTTTAGAAGACATTCCATGCATTCTCCATCATATTATCCACACATTTGAAGTCACAGTACAATTATAGTCTCCTCAAGTATGCTGCAGGGCCAGGCTCTGCCAATGCTCTCTTCTAGAGACTAACCCCTTACACTGTATACTGTGGTCTCCAAATTAAACATAAACCCCAATAAAAAGCATGTAGTTCTCCATGCTAGAGAAACATCCCTGCATAGACATCTCTTCTTAGTTTCCTTATGTCAACACTGTTGACAGCTCTTCTGACAAGTCCCCATTCACACCTGTACATATTAGTATACAATCAGCAATTTTACCTATTTCTATACATCGTTGATAAGCCACTAAGATAATTCACATTTGTTGCTCTTATAACCTCAACATATCCAAACAGCAATCACGTTAGATCTAACGCAGCATCCACCCTCTGGCCACAGCTAACAGCAGATTTGGGGGCAATGGGGAAGGCTGGGGAGAAGCGCGAGGCCGCAGAAATACTTCCCACTATACCTTCCTGGCTTTTGGACATCAGTGGTTTACAGACCCTTTATCACACTTGTCGACTGAGTTAAACAGGTAACATGCCTTAAAATACTGCATATATTTTAGATCCAGAAATACCCAGCATTAACTCCATGTCTCTTCACAGGCCACATACCAGTTCTCACTTGCACTTGTAGATGGGGTGAGGCTGAGGGGACCATTCTCACTCTCCAACTTCAAGCACCCTATTAATAAAATTCAGCATACAGACTCTCTGCCTCCCAAGGGAGCCTCCTCCTTCCTCCTGAGGACATCTGTACATTGTGCAGCCTAATGCTCATGCACTGCTTCCAGACTTAACCAGATCAAATGTGCACAGCCACTCCCATTCATAAGCACACCTAGTGTTTGCCCACAGAAGCACATGCATGTGGGCATGTAGTACATACATCGCTCTCATCCATGCTCACTTCATTAAACTAACATTTTTCCTTTTGTCTTCAGTTTTTATATGATTTTCTTGAGGGCTCCTCTTCTACTCCAAGTCTTCAAGGTTTCATGTTTTTAATGCTTTTATTTTAAAAAAAGCATAGGAATTTCAAAACACCAAGTATTTCCACATGAAAAGCCCTCACTGTTGACCACCAAGATCTAACACTGAAGCACACAAAACCCAGATAAAAGCCATGTTACAGATAACACAACATTCCCCCCAAACCCTTAGGACTGTATTGCTTGAAAAACTACAGCCTGCAATGTAACTAAAGACATCAGGGTGAGTAACTTTTTTATTGTGCATTTCAGACTTAAAATAACTTTTCCTTACGTTTGTTTATAACAACATTCATAAGAACAGCATTGTGGATGTGTATAAATACAACGCTGACATAGCTGAAATAGTATCCAAGATCAAATAATAAAACCTGGGATATGGTTTTTAATGTACAAAGTTGATTTAAAGCTGCATGGCTCCACAATCACACCATTTTCTGAGGCATGTATCAAATGTGCAGCTCCACATATCCAATTTATCATTGCCTTAAAGTGCAATTATAAAGCCTTAATTATACTCCTGTCCAAAAATCTTACTTGCTATTGCTCTGTGAAATATATGTGTACTGCAAATGAAAAAAATGAAGAGAAAGGCTTTTATTTGGTTTTACATTTAACATAGCTTTTTCTGAATAGTTAAATGGACTGTATTTACTTTGCTTTGCTGTTTGTGTGTTTTTCTCTTAGCAACAAGGAGAAAAACAGTCTTTTTTAACTATAGAAAGCCATAACTGTAAAGTCATAAAAATTGGCATAGAAAATAGGGTATTAGAAACTACCTATAACAAATCATTTACACTGTTCAAGCTACAAATTGAAAGTATTCCTTTGGCTTTGAAGGAATGTAGTTTTGTGTAAATACAAACAAACCTTTAGAATTTTATTTTATACAGAAACTTTCTTCCCAAAGAGCTTTACATGTGGAACTGATTCAAATCTTAGAAAACCCCCAAGGACTTTTGTTCATAGGAATATTCCCAACTCAATGAGATTATTCATTTATTTAAAATTAGTCACCAGTTTACGTATTTCCAGAAGTGAGTCTGCATGAAAGATTTTTTATATACCACTGAAATACAGACACCTCTAAAGCAAGATAAAGTTGTTCAGCACCTTTATACCACAGAAGGCACCACGAAATAAAGCCATCACATTTGATTAAGGGTTCAAGGAAGAGACAGAAAGGCAGACTGTGACAGACTAAGTTAAAACTTGACCAGCACTGGACTTTACATCATTTCTCTACACAACAAGTATACTACAAGTTATTTAGCAATACGTTCACAAGTCAAAACCTTGCCTCTGCATCTTGTGAAAAATCTAGCCTCTGCCAGAGATGGTTTATCCTAGTTTAGCAAACCCCAGAGGAGAGTGCCACTGGTTTGAGCACCATTAGCATCACCTGCAAGAGACAAGATATCGCACAGCAAAGCTCAAAGAGAGCTGGAGGGGATCATACTCCAAGATTTCACAGAGTGAAGGCCGTAGAACTTCTACTGAGTAACCAGAGGGGAAAAGTTTTACTAAAGGAAAAGCATTAGCATACAGCTGACAAAAACCCCTCAGAATCTGTTATCATCCTGTAAATCTTAAACTGAGAATGACTGCCATGGCCTGTTAGGCATGTCCCACACAGCCTTAAGGTCTTCCAAATACCTCGCCACAGATCAGTGCAATGAGCAGCTCCAAGCCAGTGAACAGCCCTGCTCTCTGCTTTTCACAAAAATATTCCAAACACAAATATTTGTTGTCAGTAAAACACTAAGAAAAACATGCTCAACTTTGCACCTTTCAGCATGGTTTGGAAATTAATGACCCATGAGTTGGCAGCACACCTTCTCCTTCCTTGGGTGTGGAATAACTCAAGTAAACTACGATAGCAAAGTACAAAACAGGGTTTAAACAAGAGACTTCCCAGAGTGTTGAGGTCTTCAGCAAATTCCTTTTTCTTAATCTCCATTACTCTATAACTAGCTGCTGTTTGTGAGTATTCTGCAGGAGAAGGAAGCTAGCTCTTATCAGGTGGGGGAAATCAAGGGTCAGAACAAGAGCTGGGCACTGCTTAAGCCTCCCTCAGGTTTTCTTTCCTCCATCATCATGCTAATCTCAGCCTGAATATTGCCCACAGGTAAAAGCCAAGCCTCCCTGCAGTTAGGAGAACAAAAAGGCAGAGATTATGATCTTAAAACAAGATGGGGGAAGCAGGTGTTATTTGCTGCAATGCTTTTGAGGGTCAGCACAACTCTAGCAGGACTAGTCATATGCTAAGTGATTTAGCTGACAGCAGGGATGGTGTCATCCCTCCCCCTTTTTCTGTATAATACCAGGTATAGCGGGGCAGTGTCAAACTTCAGCGGGCTCTTTGAACATCACAGTTAACATCAGTACTTGTGTTGATCTTAAGTGCATACATTGATCAAGACCTAAGGCTGCAAGCTAGTTCTGTATACTTAGCATTAAACTGCACAAGGCAAGTCCTCCAGCATTTAAAGGTATACCTGCAGAAGTTACTTGTAGAGCCAGAAAGGCTGAGACAAGCAGGTGCATCTGTACTGTCCCGGACTTGGTAGTCAGATGTATTTAACTATTTGTGCACCATTTAACACACTGGCTGTGTCCACCAAGTATTACTCACACTGACAACTGCTTGCTCTGGGCTGACCCAGAGACTCTGGGAGCTTAGTGCTAAGCTCAGGCTAATTGCTAAACTCAAGCTAATAACCCTGCAGCTTTTGATCCACTCCACAAGTTAAAACTGCATCTGATATACTGCAGATTTTCCCTAGCACTTCCTGCCAACCCGCAGCACACTCTCTGAAGGCACAGTTGTGGCTCACCACATTGCATTCCCACCAGAGCTGCCACACAAACGATCTGGTGGCACACAAAGATATAAACACTGCTCCTAGGTAGTGTCTTAAAAAGGTACCTTTTTGGTTGGAATTGTTGAACAATAACTTCCTTCCACAGCATATGCCATCTTTATCTAAGCAGTTCTGCAGACTGAACTATACTAGCAGTCTTGGTGGAGAGATATGACTGTAGAAATGTGTTTCTTTTTAGCAAGCTCAATGTCTCTTGTCCAATTTCAAAGTGGAATTAGCTGCTTTCATTCTGGATTTTCATTTTAACTCAAGCCCACAATTAAACTGTATGTAGATTTGAGCTGTACACGCTTATTGGAAGTGGCAGGCTCTGAATGACTGGCATGCCTCCAAGGTTGTGAAATAATTATGCTCACTGCAGTCCTGGTCCATCCAGGGGAGCTTGAAACCAAGTCTCACCAGTTCCTATGACCTAAAGTATGCTTGCACTGTATTTGGGCAAGACCAAAACAGGCAATAGTACCTGTGAAGATCAAGGGCACATCAGTAGATAGGATCAGCTGATCCAGAATGCTGGAGTTTACATTTACTGGAGGGGTTTTGAACAACCACCTGACTGCATCTTTTGTTTATACAAAATAGAGATCAGATCCTTGTTAATGTACTGCTGCCCATGGTACACACCCACAAAGCAGCTGCAGCAGCTGGGTATAATCCATTTGGAAACCAGCTCCACTTCATCCCCTCTAATGCATCCTGGAAACAATCCCATCAAGGAAGAATTCAAGACCAGGAGGCAAAGATGTGGCTGCACAAGAACAGAGTCTGTAGGCTTCAGCCACAGCCACGATCTCTTTGTGGTCAGTTTTGGGAGCTACAGAACAGGGGGAATGTGATGGAAATCCTGAATGCCCTATGAAAGCATCATCACTTGATATAATGGAAAATGATACAAGACAGCCTCATGGGTGCTGGGGCTCCTACCATTCCAAGCTTTGCCTGCAGTAGGACTATATGTACAAACCTTTGTGTCAACAGGAATATAGCTAAATTAGTCCTTAAATTAAATAGTCTGAGGTCCTTACACAGTAAAGCCAAAAGCAGTTTAAGGAAAAGTTCTGAGCAGAAAGTATTGTTTGGACAGACTGACAGAACACCAGTATAACTATACTGCTGACTATTAAACCTCTTCATTACAAAAATGTAAGTTGTAAGTACATGCAGGAGCACCCTTTTTAGCATGAAACTTTAAAAATAAACTGTTTACATATATATTAGATACCTGAAAGAAAACTGGCAGAATGAATCAGAGAGGTGGTTTGAAAAAATGCTTCCAGGACTTGCCGTTAACAAGGCTGACGGCATTTTGGTTTTTTTTAAATGACTGCACAGAGACCTTTGAAGAAATAAAGAACACTATAAAAACACTTCACAGAGCAAAGTAAACACTCCACCCTAATAGGGAGTCTCTCTCCGCTCTTCTGATCAGACATTTTGTTATGTTTTCAGGCCTGAATTTCAAATCTAGCCTTAGAAGTCCCAGTCTGATGGCTATTGGACAAAACCCCAGTACCATGCAGTGAGGCACCTTATTCCAGGCAGTGCCCCCACAAACAAACAAAAAATCAGTACTCTGGCTTTATGTTGGATTTCCTGTGCAACATATCTTGGTGTAAGGTACACAGGAAAATTCAGACTCTTAAGCTAATTATAAACAGCAACTTAAAAGCCATTAAGAACTCCAAACTGAAAACAGAGCTTCAAAAGTCAGCATCAGACTTCAAGTGATTTTAATCCTTTGGGTTTTGTGACAAGCTCAAGCCAACACCATACATGATTAGCTGCTTTTAGTGTCTGATGCAAAACGCATCAATTCTAATGAACAAAGTCCCATTGACTTTTTCCAGCCCCTTTGGATTACTCTATTTTATACTAAAAGAAATGTATGCTTCATGTGACATATTTCTCTTCCCTGAGCTCCTGGTGAAATGCCACTGAAGCTTTTTGGATTCATCCCCTTTTGCACATTTCTGCCTAGCATTGTACCTACCACTTACTTTCACTCTCAGGTTTGCACCAGGTCTTGTGGCACACTGCATGTTCGAACCCAGAATTAACTGTGCTAAAGTGAGAGGTGAGGACCCATTATACAAGTACAATAGCAACAGGGGTTCCCCACCCAAGAAGTGGTCAAGGGAAGTCACTTTAGGATGAATACTGTGGTGACAAGGAACAACACACACTTGTAACTGTTGTCAGATAGCTTCCCCACCTCAAATATTACCCATGTCTAGAGCATAACATGAGCCAAACTATTTGGAGGTTCAAAAGCACTTAATTTGAATGTTTTTTTTCTATTTGCCCATTTGGAATAGGCAAGATTACTTTTGGCTTGTAGAGTGTGAGAAAAGTTCCTTCTCGAAGCTTTTCCAAAAAAGGAATAGGAGCAAAATGCACCCTCACTCAAAAAAAAATATCTGTTTCCAGAACATTACAGCAATAGTTTGTAGAGGCTGTGAAAAACTGGATGAGCATTAGCTCTCCTACAAGCAGAATCAAACTCTGGGTTTTCTGATACGAGTCCATCCTCAATCATTAGCGCAATTGGGTTTTGCCCAATGAGTTATTCTACACTTCCAGTAAACAGCTCTACACATGCTTGAAAATACAATCCTGAAAGTTTCAGAAACTTAAAAGTACGAAGAAGTGACTTTCCACTATTTTAGCTGGTAGACCAGTATGAGTTGCCTGAATGTTAGCATAAAAAACCACCATTACACCACTTAGAAATAATATTTATCTACTGAAGTTGTGTCTGCTGCAACAAAGTCATCAATTTTGAGCAGTTTAAAAAAGGCACTAAATTATAGAGTGGAAGTGCTTAAACACACAGCTTTATCTGCAAGGAATTTGCATGACAGTTCTGCTCTTTTATCAAGAGCTGGCAAACGATGAATTAACATGGTTTTATGATCCTGGCATAGAGTGGATTGTGGCTGATGTGACCATTTAAGACTTGATCCAAATGCTTACAAACTTTTGCCATTTACTGACTCCATTTGGTACATACAGACATTTACATCTGGTCTTGCAAGAGTGGTCCCATCAGCCCTGGTCCCAGCAGGACTGATTTGTTTTGGTGACTTACACTCCACCCAGAGCCAGCCAAGTGCCAATACTTTGGACGTGGGGAAACATTTTATTGCAGGACTGGCATGATTACCTACTCCACCCTCTTCACAGCACTCACAGAGCATAGCCACGGCAAAGTGCCATAGAAAATGCTGTTTCTAGGCAAGTATCACTAGGAGCATCAGAGGGTACCCAGATCTTATTTTCTTAGCCCAAAACCAACACAAAGCTCTATGGCAGATAGAGCAGACACTGACTTGTAAAGTAAGATTTCTGAGGTCTGTTCCTGGTCTGTCACCTACCTTGTGATCTAGGACAAATTATCTTTTCTTCCTCTGCCTCAAAAGGTTTCTGATCTATTTCAAGCTTCTTTGGAGAAGCCAAGGACAGGGAAAGGAGGATACAGCTCATGGTTTATTTATGTGACCCAGAGGTACAAGATTCCTCCCACATTGTGACTGACAAAACATAAGTGAGGTGTATTAGTGTTGCTTCCCAGTTATGCCTGAAAAGCCTGACATCAGCAAGAAAGCAATACTCATCTCCTGCTTTAGGTGATAAACTTCCCAGGTAACAAATACTCCTCTCAACATGTGTCCCTGTGCATCACAGAGCTCTAACATTAACTTGGCTTTCTGGGGACTACAGTGAAAAGCAAGAACAGTCCCAGAACTCCTCTAATTTGCGCTAGCAGCCAAACTACCTCATCTACTACTGCCTCTTCCGTGATAAGTCTGACATAAGGACATCATAACCCAGAGGGCAGAGATCATTTTATTCAACACACACAGAAAATCTCTTCTGCCTTTACTTTTTCAATCTGTTCACATTTTCCTGTCACTGCTATCAAGCAACTGTTTCTTGTCTGGTGGTAGTTGAAAGATCCAGTCTGCTGCAAAAGCATCCTGCCTAAATAGGATTTACTCCCTCAAAGCAAATAGTCATTATTTGGGAACCAGCAAAAGCCTTTGCTCCTCTAACTATCAAAGCCCACAGCCGACCCCTTTGAGAAAGCTGTCCAAAGGGCAAGAAGTCTTTCCGCTCGAGACAAGCGGAGACCAGAGCAGACAGCTGGCCAAGGAGACGGATACATACCACAGAATATTTTAAGTAAGGGAATTATCTCCTTAGCACTGACTCGCAATACTTGGAGGGCAGCAGGAGGCTGGTTTGCAGTGCCAGGCTCCCATCTCTCCTTCCATGCTTTGGTGATGAGTCAGCAGTCTGATTTTTAGTCAGCGCAGCTGAAGTGTTCTTTGCTGCCCCCCATGATGTCCTGGAACAGAGTCAGAGTCAGCTGCTCTGGGATGAGGCAACAGCCAGCACCTTCATCTTACAGCTGGGGAAGGAAGAAGTCACACAGCATCAGCTTCAATTAGTGGCATTCCTAACAGGCAGGTTTGGCCATGCCTCAAGGAGGACTGGTTTGATAGCACAGCTCCTGGGGTAATAGGCTATGGACACAAGTAGTAGATGTAGTAGTAGTAGATGGGGAGAGGGCCATAGGGAGTAGCGCTCAGTGATCCTTGACAGCAACAGAGGTTTCCAGCCTGGAGGTTTCTCACTTCAGGTGTCTGCCTTTTTAGTTCACCTTTGTGGCCTCCCTCACAGCTTCCAGAGGCAGACTTAGCTAAGAAAGGTCATCCCACCTTCATAACCCCATGCCAGCAGTATCTTAAATTGTTTCCTCCTATAGATGTTTTCTTCACAGTCTCCATTCGTCACTTAAATACACCCCCAGCTTCAGCCACAGAGGAGCTCAACTGAAAGGCTAACTCATGTCCATAGCATTGATACTCACTATTTTGAGGAGTGCCTGAGGTAGTTTCCACACTGCCTTCCCTAGCACAGTGGGTCCACAGCCCACTCCTGCAGCAAGCAAACCACTTTTTCTGTACTCCACTTCCCCCATCATTTTCACAGCCACTTAATTGTCCATTGCAGTTTGGAAAAGTAGCCTGAAGACAACTAAATAAGTTCAAATAAGCTTTAAAGACTCAGATCAGTATGTCACCTTTTCAGGTATGGACCTGAGGATCTCTGAAGGGAGCAGACTATAGTTCCTCTTCTACCACCAACTTCTAATGAGGTTCTGTGAACTATTCTCAGCATCACAGTACATAGTCATTGATTACACAGGAATTAATTCATGAAAGTCACATTCTTGGAGGTATAAATGTAAAACAGGGTTTGCCATTTCCCCTACCCTGCCATTCAAAGTTTCCTTCCATATGTTGAACATACTCAGAACTCTCAATTAGAGACATAGGAACTGACATTTCAATTTTACTGAAAACCTCCAAGTCAGTTTTCATCCCAAATTGGAGAAGTTTAATGTTTCAACAATTAAATTACCATCTCAGGAAAATGTCTGTTGGAGTAAAAAAAAAATCATTTGATTTCAATAAAATTGAGAAGACTTGTTCAAACAATGGTGTTTTGAAGTTTGATAATACTATAACTCAACATATTTTCAGTGAAAGCATTATTCTGAAAGGAAATCCTTCATTTGCTTATATGACAGAGCTACACCGATGCCAGCATTTTACCATAAGGGTTGTGATTTGTTAAAACAAATATTCTTTGTGTGGAAACTTTGTCAGAAGGCTTCCTACCACATCTGCTCTCAAGAGCCTGCCTGCCTCCCTAGCTGTCATCACAAGCCTCTATTGAGCAATGTAGCCTGTGAACAGGAGTCAGTAGATTACGGACATGACTACTAGCAATCAGCATCTTTGTACTGCTAAGACAGCATTGTTTACATGTCAACAAATGTTCAGCAATACATGCTTTTTATTCCTTAGAACTGACCCCAGCTTTTCTTCCTTGCCTGTTGCTTCAGCCCCATTTTTGCATGGTTTCCCCACCTCATAATAATTTTAGATCAACAAATGAAGGAAAAAAAACCTTAAGACTGTAAATACATCATTTATAAAGCTTCCAATCTCAGTTTCTACTAGCCATACTTCAGGGTGGTAATTATCTGGGCAACACCTCCACTGAAGCCACCAATTTACTGCCCTGGGGGTTTCAGTCTGGTAAGGAGTAGAGTACTCTATATATTCATGAATCATACCTCCACCCAGCCTTTTGAGAGAGATACTTAACATTTAATAAATGGTTGAGTTTTTGTAACTTAGGACTAGAACCAGCAAAAGGTTCACTCATATAAGCATTTCCCACTTAGTAAACCATTGGCACTATGCATGTGAATAATAACAGCTCCCATAACCAATGCTTTTCCACAAGGAACCAGGGAATCGGTGGTAAAATGTGTTTGCATGAGAGCAGGCACAAAATCCACACCCTGGGACAAGTCCTTAAAATAACTATGTTCAAAGAAGTTATGGCAGATACCACTGTTCTACTCTCCTGTATCTATAGAGAAAGAAATGCTTCCAAGAGGTAGATTTCAGACATACACACCAAAGAAATTAATTGCACTGGTAACTTTCCAGTGAGTGGAATTTGTTATGTTTGTTCAAAAGCAGCAATCCAGTGGAGAAAATATGACCTTGATATTTTACTTGCATAATCAGCAAATGAGCCAGAAAAAAATGTCAAAGCAAAAAAACAAAGGGCTGGCGAGGACAAAAGAAATGCACAGATTTAGTGACAGTAGTGTTAAGATTGGGATAATCCAAAATGTGGAAGGAAAATGAGGAATACTGGGCCACAGCCTCCACTCTTTTCTGCCCCTGCTGTTGATGTGGTGCAAGGATGACGGATTTCAGCCACTGTTTGGAAAATGAGATATTTCACTGTATAGGTGTAAAGCCAGATGCAGCAGTAGGGAAAGGGGATAATATGGTGGATCATGATGGCCTAATCTCCCAATTACCTACTGGTAGGAAGATTTTACAGTTTGCCATCACTGCAGAAATAGTGCAAGCTCTAATTCTGTCTGTTATTCTAGCCAACTACTGTCTGCACTCAAGATACTCTCAACTGACTCCCAACACAGACTGGGCTCTCAGCTAGTTAAAAAAAGGAAATAACTAAGTACTATCAAGCTTGTAACCTCCCCAAGCTGAGCTGAATGCTGCTTTAAAAAGCATAAAGCTGATAACCCACCACCACCATCCTAGTAGCAGGTCAAAGGATTCATTTTACCACAGGAGAAAACTGCAGGGTGAAGTCCAAAGGCTTTTTTAATGGTTGCAGCTGACTGAAGTGCAAGAGTTTGGATTTGCACATGCTGTAATAAAAGTACCACTATGATATTTCAGTTTAAATAGATGAAACTCAGTGTGCCAATGGCTCACACTTCACTTCTTGAGCCCTCAACAGCCAACCTTGCCAGAGTTGTAGAAGCCAGGAGCAAGGCAGAGGGAGGCCAGAAGTCTCCAGGAGGGATCCTACACCTTTGTGGTAGATGGGAGGTGCCACAGTTGGTGTTTTAGGTTGGACTATAGCACTTCCCCAAAATCTATTAACTCTGGGGTAGACTTCCCATCAGCTTATATGATCACAACCATAGGCAAATATAACACCAGAAAACAGTCATTAACTTGGACAGGACTTTGCAGCACAGCTCCTTGTTCATGAATACTCCAGATGGAGATTATCCAGTTCATCCCACACTCAAAACATGCCTTGCAGGCCGACAACATACCTTAGAGGAGCAACGCTGCTCTTTCACTGGGACAAGTGGGATAGACAAGGGGTGGGAGCACCAGATGCATGGGGAAAGAATACATTGCCTTTGCACTCTTCTGTCACACTTAAAGGAGCTGTTTCTGGCAATTGGCCAACCATCATTTGTTTCAAAGGCATCACCAAAAGGCTAAGGAACAGGCTTGCCTCAAATGAACATCTGTTTCTAACAAAAGCTGAAAGAAGCTGGCTGACAGAAATCAAAGCACCCTCAAGACCAAAGTAGTACCTGCCTTTCAGAAACTGGCATGCAGAAGAAAATACGTTTTGTAAGGAACACTGAGAGCACCAGAAAACCTTCCTGCTTTCCTTGGTTGTAAAACTATCCAAACAAAGAGAGGAACTTTTAAGGGCTTTGGTGAAATTAGTAATACCAGCATTATCCACATTTTAAAGAGACTATTCACAGGTATTGCCTTCCCAGGCCATTATCTATTTAAGTTTAACATATACTGTTCCCAAAACAGATTGTTGTTAACAACAAGAATAAGAAGTAACAGTGTTTTACATTAATATCTTACTCTGCCTGTTCCCCAGGGACTAGGGGTGTAAGAAATGGATGGGTCTGTGTGTGGAAGACAGCAGCTATGAAAGGATTCCTCTAACCCTTAACTGCTTGCAGCTGCTATCTGTGCCATACTCCATAAACAAGCCAGGCTTTGTCTCAGGCTCTGTTTCTCTGCATTGCTCAGCAAAGAGGAAAATATCACTCTGTCTAGACCTCCTCACAAAAGCACTTTCAACATTTTCTGCAAAAATATTAACACTTCCCCAAATAAGAAAACAAGACTTTTACCATTTTCATACGAGAACAAAGAAGTGGTTTTAAAAATGAAAAAACCACTAGAATTGGGATAATTGACAAAATAGAGTAAACTACTATTTACACCCTACACATTTTCTTCTTAAAAGAAATTTGTTTCCTTGTTATAAAGGCCACAGAAGTGAAGCAAAATTTATTTTTTTTAGGACAGAAAGTAGATTTTATTTTTCTTTGTTTGCTAATAGGAAATTTTCAAACACTGTCTGAAGTGTGCAGAGAAAACTACTCCATTACCTTGGCCAGTGAAAAAGCAAGGAAAAAAACCCAGTATTTGTGATGCTATTTCTCAAGAACATCATGGGCAATGTCTCAGGTGAATCAGTATCTCTTCATCATGGTCAATCATTCACTGTCCATTTGCTTATTTCCCACACGCATGAAGAAATACTGTCTTTAAGCTACTATGAACAGCCTCAATTTCCCCACATGACAACATGGAGAGCTATTTCAGAATACCTGTATTTCTACTGCTACATCTTCTTTTTCACTCCTTTGCACGTTATCACCAAGAATAGTTGTCTTACCTGTAAAACTCAGTGAGCAAGACTGAAAAAAGCCAGAGAACACCCACAACTTGGTAAATGAAAGGCATTACCTGCTGTACACATTGAGGCTGTTCTCTCCACTCAGTCACAGAGCTGCAGCAGACCACTTGCTAGCATTAAATGTAAGTTCATGCACAGGAAAGCACAATGCTGAAAGAGAACACACAAAAACCCCACGTTAAGTCATCTTCGTGCTTGGTCTTTCATGGGGTTTTCTAGCCAGTCTCACACTTCAGAGCTACTCAAAGCAAGCAGGGACAAAAGGAGTACATGGGTTTATTTCAGTCGCCATTGGTTAGTAGAAGCAGAAAGCACAAGCAACAAGAGGTTGACTATTCTTCTTTTTAAACATCCTCCTGTGCAAAAGAGAGATTTAAAGAGTCAGCTCAACTATCCATAAGGTTTTTTAGCTTTTAAAGCTAGCAGAGCATAATTAGAATAGAGCAAAGTTGTCAGCATCTAGAAAATCCCCTTCACACACAGACACATCACCCTTCTAACAGCAGATTTCTTCTTCAGAAAAGGACAGCCCTATATAACACATTTTCCCACTTTTGAACTTGGAGGAAGCTTCATGAAAAGTTGGGTTGAGCAATAGAAAACCAAGTAAAAGGGACAACACAGCATAAGCCAGGAATACCTCTTTCAATCAGTAAAGAACCAATACCCACCACAAGCTTTGCACCTCTAAGGATACCTAGTAGAGACACTCCCTTATGAAGCACCACCCAAAGAGTTTCTGCTCCATTTAAAGGGGCATAAGCAGCAATCACTTTGTGTGTACTGTGGAACTTCCTTGCAGTCCTCTCCTTCCTCTCCTGTTACTATCCCTGTAATGAGCTTGTTCTGCTAATGACCATCAGCTTTCTGCTGCAGCTGGTCACAAATGCTGGGCTCCTGGCTGATAGGAGCTGAGGTTATTTTTCCCCCCTTCCTTTCCAAACAGCTAAAAAGACCCTGTAAATTCAAAGCTTAATTTGATTAAAATTTTGCTCAGTACATGCTAAAATTATGTATTCCAGAGGAAAGGAGTCAGTCCCTCTTGCACTGCCCTCCCTTCGGCTGTGCTCCCTAAGCCCCTTGCCACGCACAGAGCCCTGCCTCGCTGCCGCACAGGGGTTTGTCCACCTAAATTGTACAATGTGGGCTTAAGAAAAATGGGTATTTTCCATTAAAACTCTGCTTTGACCAGAAACTTCCAGCCAGTTGTCCTTTACCCTGAATATATTAGAGGCAAACAATCATAATAGGACAGGGCTTTCAGTTTCAAATCATGCCCTTCATCTAATCTAACAATTATGTTTACCAAGACATCCTCTTTATTTTTAATCCAATTCATTTCTAATCCAACCCTTTAGAAACACCGGTGTTTCTCTTATTTCTATTACAACCTATTTGTAATCTGATTTTAATTATTACTCAGTTACAGGAAGGGTGTGGCCAAATTAAACTGTAATTTGTGAACTGACATCCCTCATTTACGAAAGAAAACAGCCATACAGCCAGCTTTTTCACTATCCTCCCAGTAAGAAAAGCTGGAAAAGAGAAATCCATCAGGAAAATGTTCGATAAACAGCTTTATTAGTTCTCCTGCCTACTTTTAACCATCACTCTTTAACCAGCATGTCCTGCTCCCAGGGAAGTGAATGGCAAAACTTGCCCTGGTTCAGTGGAGCGGAGGGTGATTACACAGCTGGTAGGGAATGGTGCACAATATTTCCAGGTTACTGGTCCAGAAGCATCCCACATCATCTGCTACACAAATGTATCCAGATGCGGGGGTGGCAGCCTCCTGCTCGAGGGCATCTTACTCATCTTACACATCTTACTTGAGGGCATCTTACACAAAGACAGCTCCCAGGCAGGGCAGGGTATGGCAGCAGACCCTAGCTCCTGAGCTTGGGAACACCAAACAAGGACCACTGTCTCCTCCATTAGCAGCTATATCATGATCTTTTTTTGCACAGCCTCAGAGGGAAGTGTTAGCATTTTGACCAAAGCAGCAGCTACCTTTGAAGAGCAATAGCTCAAGAGAATCCGCATAATTCATGACTGTGGCCTCGGTGGCAGTGAAGGTATCAATGCCTCACCTCTTTCTCTTGTAACCAACAAAGTATCCCATTACCATAAGGAAAGGGTCAGATGGTGGGGCAGAGAGCAAGTAAAGCCTAAGTATCTGTAGATTTTCCAGGGTCAATAGATAATGGAAGCTACAGAGTTTTATTTTTGTTTTTAATCTACAGGCAAAAATAATGCTCTAGCAGAATGTGCTATAAGAATGCCCAAATGAAGGTTGCCCACAGTACCCATCTCGTGCCTGCACGTATGAAAGGGCTTTGAAAGAAAAATGTACCCACAGATCTGCAGTAATGATTGTTTCCAGAAGAACAAAGGAAATCCTCACCAGGGGGAGGACTGAGGCCAGTGACTCATCTGGTGCAAGGCAAAGTGACTACTTCATAGAATCAGAATCATAGAACCATTCAGGTTGGAAAAGATCTTTAAGATCATAGAGTCCAACTGTAAACCTAACGCTGCCAAGTCCACCACTTCAGCATCAATTAAATTATGCTGATTTAGAGAAGCTGATGTTTTGTGTCTAATGAAGTTGCACAGACAAGTTTTCTCAGTCAGCATTTTTCCTCACAGTCACCAAGAGCTTGCATGTGTCCCCTCCACCCTGTCCCCCCATTTTGGTTGGAGGCTGTGTTATTTTAGTAACTCCCCCCACCACCCCGTGGAAGAGAGTTGAAGTTTATCTTGGAAATAGGCATTTACTCTTGGTTATAATTAAAACATTAGATGCCTTGGTCAGATAAAAAGACACCCTGGAACCCAGTTTGTCACATTTCTCACAGACAGTCCTCACCAGCAAAACAGAGAATCAAATGCCTACAAAAAAACCATGTTACCATTTCCTGCCATTTTTAATGGGTCTTTCAACATTTGGTTATTTTCCTTAATGCCCCAGCTTCTGCATAACATGGTAAAATACTGGTCCTGTTGTTAAATTCCTCGTCCTGTTGTTAAGATACATAATAAAACTTGAGTCTAATGTAACATCTTTAAAGACATCACCTAAAAACACGTGGTGGGGGGAAGAACAGGATTTATTGTGTACAAAAACCTCATCATAGCTAAGCCAGCTTCATGGTCTGAGGGTGCCTGATTCATTAGTTGGTTGGCTGAGAGGCACAACTCTTTGAACTCTCTGACTTCTTCTAGGGCCTATCTCATTTCTAGTTTTCTCTTTATGGGCCCTGTTTAAATTTTCAGGATAAAAAAAAGAGAGATTTGGGTAGGAAACACTTGTGGGAAGCTTCCGGGTCTCTTTTTTCCCTCTGAAACTTGAAAAGCTTGGTTTCATATCCATGTAAAACAAGGGAACAAATCATGGATGGAGAGGAGAAGACCTGCTGTTACTACAGACTCTTGTTGCCTGCAAAAGCCAAACCCTATGCATCCACATCTCCTCTTCAGCAGAAATAACAGACTCAGCTATTCGTTTTTCAAGACTCTGGCATAAGGAAGTGGGTAGCAGGATCATGATCTTTTTTTGGGACCTCCAGCAGGCTTCTTCCCTCGGCAACTTTGCCTGCACCCAGACCTAGATCTGGAGGAACTTGTTGGCCTCAATTTCCCTCAAGCTGTCCAAGCCTAGTTACAAGGCATCAGGTTCCTGCAAGTCAGACTGCATACATCAGCTCAATTCTTCAGCCTTATTTCTGCCTGTCTTTCAATAGATTGACACAGAGCAGAAAAAAAGAGGATCCTCAATACTGGACTGCTTTGCCAGCAGTAGTTGACTTTCCCTTTGATGACTGGATATCTTGCAAACATCTTCAAAGGGTGTTCCACAATGAGCAAGCAATGTCACAAGTCATAGCATCAGACTCACAGGCTGATATGGGTTGGAAGGGACCTCTGGAGGTCACCTGGCAGAACCTGCCTCCTCTTCAGAGGAGGGATGGCTTTGATCAGGCTGTTCAAGGCCTTGTCTAGGCAAGTTTTTAATATCTCTAAAGCCACTTGAGCTATTTCAGGAAGCATGAAGAGACCTCAGAGTTAATCCCGGGAGGCAGCGGAATAAATCAGTTGATGGGAAGGTATAGGGAAATGGAGTGAAGTGTATATACGGAAGCATATTTTTTTCTATCAATCCTACCCAGCATAATGGCCATGAAATAATTTCCTGAGAGTTCATAGATTCATGGAGCTCCTGTGGCACATCACCTCTGGGCCTCCATACCGTTATAATCCAGGATTCTCCAAAGACCTCTGCTGTGCCGTCAACACCTTTAATTTTACCATTAATCTCAATTTATTTGGCATTTTTCTTAACAGCTCAGCTTCTAAAGACATAGAGCTGTAGAACAATGTCGACTTTCATGGTAAAAAAAACCTGCTACATTGTAGAGGAAAGCAGAACAGAGAACCTTACAAATTCAAGGGCCACAAGTCAAAAGCACCCCCAATTAATTTTACTAGTTCAACATGCAGTGAAAGCTGGTTTGCTACTGAGCCACATCGGATGTGTGGATTCTCAATCATTTCCCCATTAGTGGAGCTTTCATAACATCTCTCCTGGGCACATTCAGACCTACTCACGCCTGAACTCACACTTGAATCTTTCCTTTCAGTCACAAGATCTCTCTCTCTCCTACTCAACAATTTATTACCGACACTTACAGAAATAAAATTATCTTTGACGTTTCTACCCTTCTGGTGAAGTTGGTTGATGTTAGTCAGTGGGTTCAGAATCTGAGGGGAGAGGAGTATGAGCACGTAAGGAAACAAAGTGTAGGCAACACAGCTAAAACGATCTCACAATTTGTAAACCAACCTCGTCTTTCTCAGGGATATGATTCCCTCTTTAAATGCCTGTCCTTGCAAGGTAGAAAGACTCAAAGCAAGGGTAAAGCTGAGAGCAGAATTTATCACAAGGAGGCTCAAACATGAAACGTGTTATGTTTTAGTATTATGGTATGGGTATGTAGACAGATGATATCATGTTTCATCCTAGGAAGTGGGAGGCATGGAAAACAGCTGCTGAGAGCATGACCACTTATTTAATACATTAAGTACAGACGTACTATAAAAGCAGATCACCCCACATATTATTGAATTAAAAAATAAATATTGCAATGATTTATATACTGGTTTCCTGTTGCCGAAGAGACACTTATGACTAGTTTTCCCAGGAAGCAGCATTTCACAAATGGCTATCTAATTCTAGCTGGTGTGTCATGTTTTACAACAATACTTTTTTCAGAGCGTTGGGCTCGCCACCCATTTGTCTCAACAAAATTCCCTACAAATCTTTCCCCCTTTTTTCTCTCTGCTACCAATTCTGCCCTTTGTGTCTGAATGATGTTTCTCTACAAAGAACAATAAACTCAGTCTTTTCTCTGATCACCTTACTCTTTTTCTAATAAAACCCTACTTGCTTCTATTAATCACCAGCTACCTAATTAAGCACTCTGTTTAATGTCCTGTGGTTGGAAAGCAAGATATTATTGCCTTCACCTGTGGAAAGTGTTTAGCATTTGTCCTTATCTTGACCCTGCCTTTTGAAATTATTTCTGCCTTGTAAAAGACAAATTCCCAAATCTTTGCTCTCAGAAACTTGTAAGGATCCCAAATCCACAAACAGAACAATCTCTTGCTGCAAGAAATGGGAGTAAATCTCCCCCATTTTCAGACACATTGACTGGTTTTATACTTCTAACTATTCGTCCAGCATTTAATCCAATTAAGAGTCACCCCCTGGATTTTAAAGATATCCAATGTACTCATCTCATCCTACCACTCTGATCTCATGTTAACTTGGTCCCCCAGAGACTCATCTTATTACTTTCATTTGTACTTCTGCTCTGCCTAATTCACCCCAGTGGAGGATTGTTATTTCATTTGTGTGGGTCCATCTCTTCGGGATTCTGCCTCCTGTTATTGAATCACTTCCTCTACAACAAACTCTTTTCTTAAATTAGGCTATGTAAGAGCTGATGGTAAAGCATTTTACACCATGCTCTTAAAAAGACCCATGGGGGGAAAAAATGTTGTATGAGAGTATTTCTGAATGTGAGTCGCTTGTGAGCTATTCAGCAAGAGCTCCATTTAGAAATCACTTTAATGAAATCACCCAACTTCATAAAGCCCGTTTTTGAGTAATTAAAGTAGATCTTTGGTGGTCAAGACCAGCTGAATGTATTCCAGCCTTAGAATAGTGAGTAGGCTGTGTAAATGGCCTCTGAACTGCTAAATTACATGGCATTGTTTTTACTGAATGATTAAAACACTCCAACACCCACCAAGAACTTCCAAAACAGCTGAGCAAATGCTTTCAGAGGGTGTCACACTTTTTCCTTTCCATATTTGAGACATGCTCTTTTCCATGAATATACTGTTGTAAATAAAAATGGTTGGACAGATGTTTGCAGAAAATAAAGAAAAGGGGTCACAAAACCCATCAAAACAAAATCAGCCTGTTTTGAGCTGGAGAAATGGTCATGGTTTCTCTTAAAAAATAAACACAGATTCATCCATCTTCATCAGCGAGTCACAACCCATGTTCATTGTACACTGTCTTTCAGTATACGACTGACGTAATAACCATGCAACACTGAGCCGTCACCCAGAGAAGGAATAGTGCAGAGAAAAGAATAACACTAGAATAGAAAGGCCAGAAATCCTTCTAAAAACAAAGCACATCATAAAGGAGGAAAAAAGTTCCATTGAACATACATTCTCTAATATCTGAGACAGCAATGTTCACTTCTATCTTATGCTAGCACCACGAGGCCTAAAATGATGATCAAGAACTAATACATGTTGTTTTGTAAAACAAACTATAAGAGAGCCCTTGCCTTGAAGTATTTACTGCTTCAGCATGGAAGGCAAGAGGCAGAGGAAAAGAAAATCAAGGCACCAAAGAGTTGTAGCAGAGGGAGTGGGAACAGCACACTGATTCCCCTGACACCAGTTAAATGTTCAGTGCAACAACTCCCTAGTCTATTATTTTCCTGAGGGAAGAATAGGTATCTGTCATTTAAGAAATGTTCATAATTTAAAACTATTTTTACTAGAAAGTTTGAAGTGCTATTTTGTAAAACCGTCAGCCCAGTCTCTCACCAGTGATGTCTTCATATCAATAAGGACAGTAAGAAAGGTAGCAGAAAAGAAGTAAGGAGATGCTATCCCAGTGGACAGGAGTGCCTTGGTAAAGCTGCATTCCTGTGGTCACAGAGTCTAAGGTCTTCCAAAATGATCAGGTCCACAGATCAGGACAAGATTGGCAGCTGAGTTTTTTAGTGCCACCATGAAATGACCTTGCTCATACCACAACATAGTTGCAGTTCTCAGCTATCTTTCATCAGCATTTACAACCTGACATCAGGGGAAGGCTTTCCATACCTGCATGTTACTGGAAACACTTTGCATTCAGCAGCAAAGCAGTCAAAGCAGCACTCAAAACAGGGCTACAGAGGAGAGTGAGGACATTTCAGAAAAAATAAATCAACTTTCAAGTCACTCCAGGATGTGATGTATGCCTCAACACAGGATACACAAACGGTCCTCTTCTCTATTCCAATCAGAGGATATAAATAATCAGCTGCTGCAGCACTGCATGATGTTGTTGTGATACATGTTGGGCAATAAGACACCAGTGTAAAAGGAACCTTTCAAAGTTATGACGCCAGCTTTCACCGGGGTCAATCTAGGGGATGAACAAAGATCACTTCAGAGAAGGCAGGTCCCAGCTGAAAGCAGGAAAAATTAATTCATACAATGTCAGTTGTCTCCATCAACTCCAACTGGTGCCCATCAGAATAGATCCATGAAAGTGAACTGGCAGCAGTTGAACATCTTGATGCTAAATACGTATTCAAAGGTATTATTCGAAGGAAATAGTCGAAGAAATAGTGAAGGGAATTTTGGTATCCACATGACAAGCATGAAAATAACCCCTCTTTGTACCTATACACAGCAACAATGCCCCACTCTAACAACCAGGGCCAACACTGAGTTGTGTCAACATATGACTCAGAAGAGGAGGAGGAGAAGATGGAAAAACAGGCCAAAGAAAGGCAAGACTGCTGGAAGAAAAGCAAACAAAAAACAGCAGTCAAAGCAGCTGTGTTCTGAAGGGAGAGTGCGCAACTCGGAAATATGTTAAATTAAGGGGAAATTCACCGTTCATACTTCCTAATACTTATAACAAGCCCGTCTCACATTCTCAGAGGGGGCAGGGGAATGAAAGACATACTTTGGGATAATTAAGCAAACACGGGATGATTAAGAAGGTAAAGTTGCTCTCCCTTCGATCCAAACCACCATTACCACCGCCCCAGCTCAGAGCACATTCCATCCTTATTTTTCAAATCAGCCCACTCCTGAACTGCCAGCTCCTTCCCTAAGCAGGGAATATAGCAGGTTTTGCAAGCGAGTGGGACAGAAGTCCAATCATGCAAGAAATGCATCAGGAGCCGCTAAACCCCATATAGGTATTTACAATAAAATGTTTCAAGGGAAGCAGCCCCATCCTACATGTTACAAATCCTATTTAATACAGCAGGGCAAAAAATCCCAGAGGATCTCATGTTTGTGCCATTCCAAAGATCCTGAAAAAATAAAGAGGCAGTTGCTTTTATTTGGTGGCCTTGCCAAGACTGTAACGCAGAAGAAGCATTTAACAGACATCAGGGACCTACCTGTGCAGAAAGGCAAAGTTAGCCCTAACTCATTGGAATTTCTTGCATATCAGTGAGGTTTAGTACAGACCTGTGTTTGAGCTAATAAACCAGCAATCTGACTTTCCGATCAGAGCTGACTTGCATCCAAGGCATTTCAAAAGTGCTGCACTTTCAGCATTTATTTTCATTCCAAATTAAACAGGAATATTACTTTTCAAGATTCTAAACAAAACAGAAGTAATCTGACCCATGTTTCACTTCTATACCAGCTTTTAAAAGAAAAATTTTCTTTAAAATTTTGAAGTTAGTATAAATTTTTAAAATCAAATTTTCTGCAATTTTGGGGGTATTTGATACTAACATAAATGCCGGATCTGATTGTCTATCAATTTTGTGGACATTTTGTTACGTTTCTGAAGTTTTGACTTTGAGGATACAGTACCTTCCAACAGAAAAATGTTCCATCAGGGCATTTGAGTCCCACAGATTCTCACCCAGGAGTGCGCTCAACACCCAAGCGCACTTGGATCGTGAAAGAATTAAAAATAATAGCAATAAAGTTAAAGAAAAATAAAGAAACAGATTCCTAAGAGATATACAAGCCATTGCACAGCACTTTGGATGACCGTCACCTAGTGACAGGGACAAAGGATAAAGTCCACTGAGGAGGTAGAAAGTCTCAATGGAAGGCAATCCTCCTGGTTCTCACAGGAGGCATCACTCTATAGCACTGACTCTATCTCATCATTAAAAACCCCATCGCGCTTGCTGCAAGAGTAGGAGTGATAGCCCACAGTCCTGGCTCAGTTTCAAATGGGATTTCGCCTGCTTATAATTTCACTTGTGGTTTCAACCAGAAAAGTTGCTGTTTCCCTCTTGTTCTCGTAAATGCTATTATGCACGGATGGTGCGTGGATATGCTGCTTCATTCCTCCCAATCATGGCTACTTTCTCCTGAGTAATTATTTCCCTTGAATAAGGATTTCCACTGAATAATTATTCTAGTGAATAATTAAAAGCACTTCAGGATCTTATAGGATGGAGCTGTCTCTGATCAAAATATATTGTGGACCACATCTGCCATCCCAACTGTGGAACAGCTGCAATAGCTGTACCCTTGGCCTCTCTCCTGAACCCTTCATTTCGAGCCTGTTTCAGAGTTGCCTATGGTAAAAATAAAGCTCTGTAACAAACAGCTTATGAATAGCTAGGTCCTCGGCACAAGCCTTTCTGAGGATTTCCACCCACACTGTGTCAGGGAGAGTGGCTCCTCTGGAATCAATTAAATTACACCAAACTGCACCAGCTAAAGACCTGCTCGGGTTATTCTCATTCCTCTGTCTCACCCCAGCTCTGCAGCAAGAGGACTTCATGCCTCCACAAATGTCCTTCATCACACTCTCCACAAAGTATGTCTCTGATTGTTTTGCCCTGCTTTGTCTACACAACATGCTGGCTGTTGTAATATCAAGTTATTTGTCTTACCAGGAAAAGTCTTGGGTGTGAAAGGAAATTTTAATTTCCTCTTTAGCTGAGCACTTTACAATATGTGTTTTAATAAAACAGAGACAGTCAAATTATTTGCTTGTAAATGCCAGTGCGCAAGAGAATTAATTAGGGCAACAGCCCAGCTATAGGAGCCTCTCTTGAGGGGTTTCACATGCTCTGGACAGCCAAAGCATGCATCCCCTGAATAAATGTCTTCTAAAACTGCAAGTTTATACATTTAATCTCTATGCAAAAATTGCTGCTTTTGAAATCAGACTCATGATACATCAAGGGCCAAGTTTATCTATGTTCTTACAGTATCATCCATCAGCCCTGAAGTCAATGAAGATCCTGATATCAGGGAGGTGTGACTGCCAATGTGTCCAACCTATCCTGTAACCTGGAGGAGATTACCTGATATTTTTTTGTAGCTCCCAGCAGGAATAAATCTTGAGGGGTATTAGGCAAGATGGCATAATAGTCCTGCTAATCTGCTCCTCCAGAGATTGGGTTTAGGCCAGTAAGTAATGGTTTAGTAAAAAAAAAAAAACAAACCTGTAGAGGACAATCAGCTGCTATAAGCTTAGGTTCAATAAATACCCTGGGTGTTTAATTGTGCATCATTTTACATGCTGTAATTCCTCCACTGACACCTCTGTGCAGCTCAAAATGCTGTCAGTCACCTTAAGCTTTCACAAATCCTTCAGCTGACTGTAGGATTGAGATACTTTCTTTGTCTCAGAGCTCAATATAACCTCTGGCACATCCTCCAAAACTGAAAGTCAGGATACAAAATTAGGAGAGCGTGCGGGACGGTGTGATAAGCAGGATGAGTGTGGCTCCAGGGAAGGCAACAGGAACAAGCAGGATCTCACGCTCAGAGGTGGCTGGGGTGGGTCAGAGGACAGAGGATGTATCCCCGGAGGCAGCCTGGGTGCATGAGAAGAACCCATGGAGTTCCTAGAGGCTGTGCATGCTCATCAGAAAAAGCACCACCACTACAAAACCTGCACTTTCCATCGCACCAGGGTAGCAAAAAACTGAGCAAATGAGGCAGTAGCTTCACCCCATGCAAACCCTCCCTGAGTCAGCTTTTCTACCAAAGGCAGGTCTGAGTGTTTCTCTTGCAGCAGTCCCCTACCCAGTGAGTGCAACAGTCTTGGCAATATCTTGACTTTTGCTGACATTAATTCTCTGCCAAGTCATTAAAAGAAATCACACACTCAGTGCTATTGGTGGCTGTGGGTACTGGGGAAGCCTAGTTTCTATAATGGAGAAGACTGGTACAAACTCTCACAAGTGAATGTAGTTACCCCACTGAATACCTACCAAATAATCTCTCATTTTTCATGGTCTGCAATATAGGGAGTGCGGTTAAACCAGCAGCGTGGCTGGGTCTATGTTTAAAAGCTTGTTGACAGAAGAACATCAGTCCTCAGTATACTTATGGGAATGCAGAAACAGACACAACTAGTTAGGAATATAAAGCAATGGGGAAAAAACCACCTTCTGATTCATGAAACTGAGAAAACAATTGCCTTCCCTACCTGCCTGCCGGCAACAGATTTTTCCGCGAGACTGCTATTCTAGGCTCTGCCAACAACATGAGTCTGTGAAGCTCTTCCAATATGATTCACCCCAGTTTGTTTTCAAAACACACACATATACACAAACACATGTATGTGAGGCACGTAAACTGCAGTTTGCGTTAGGAGCAGAATAGCTGTTTTTATACAGCTCAGCCAGAAAGAAAGGAATTTTTGTCTAAAGTTGTTCCATCTGTTACTGTGTATGTAAACTTTAAATATTTCTTGGGATGCTACATCCACAGTAAGTTATCAGAATGCATGGAAAAAAGAAATATTTGCCACATAATCCAGTTTCCATTTCTCTTTTGCTGCTGCATGTTATTAGCACATTGAACAGAACTGCTAGCCCTCACTTATAAAGATTATGAATAAATCACTTCTTTGATCTCTTTCAAAAATCAAAAGAAAGAAGAGATAAGGTAGGATAAGGATTGCATTAAATACGATTATGTTTAGAATTTCTTCAGTCCCGAATGCTTTTTTTTCAGGGACTGACTTTAAGCTAAAAATTCAAATTATTCAAATTAAAACATGGTTCCCTAGTACTGCTGTCAAGAATAAATAGAACGTAACTAGGACATTTGTGTGTGGCCAAAAGTCACCAAAACTTCCCAGAATTTCAAGGACAGTGTCAGAATACAAAATGACCTTGACATCACCTCTGAAATCAATAACATGAAATCTGATAGAGGCAAGTGGAGATTGCCCAGCGACAAAGGGAGCTTATGTGGTTCAGCAGCAGAACTCTAGCAAAGAATTAAGGGATAAGGAAAACTTCAGATTATAAAAAAATCAGTGAGCTGCTGTTGCCAAAATTTACAATTCTCATTTTGGGCTGTAGAAATGGAGAAAAGCAGTAGAATAGTGTAGGGAAGACTCAGAGGATGACTCCTATGATCAGCTGTGATGCCACTCCTGTTATTCTTTCAACACCCCTTTCAACAAGTTGGCTAGGGACAAATTCGAAAAGTCTAGAAGGGAGCAGTCAGAAAGCTATAAAAGGTGATCAGACATGAACTATGAACTGTATGAACTGGGTTTTACGTGGGGAAGGAAGGAAGGAAAGAAGGAAAGAAGGAAGAAGGAAGAGAGGGAGGGAAGGAGGGAGGAAGGAAGGAAGGAAAGAAAAAAAGAAAAGAAAAGGAAAGAAAAGAAAAGAGAAAGGAAAGAAAGGAAGGGAAGGAAGGAAGGAAGGAAGGAAAAGAAAGAAAGAAAAAGAAAAGAAAAGAAAAGAAACAAAGGAAGAGAAAAGAAAGAAAAGAAAGAAAGAAGAAAGAAAAAATAAAGAAAGGAAAGAAAGGAAGGGAAGAAAGGAAGAAAGGGAAGAAAGGAAAGAAAGGAAGGGAAGAAAGAAAGGAAGGGAGGGAGGAAGGGAGGAAGGGAGGAAGGGAGGAAGGAAGGAAGGAAGGAAGGAAGGAAGAAAGAAAGAAAGAAAGAAAGAAAAGAAAGAAAGAAAAAGAGAATCACCAAGGCAGTGCCCTAAAGCATGTACGCAGACATGTTTAAGAAAAGGCTGCTGGGGAACATCAACAAGGAGAAGAATTTAGTACGGTTTTCAGCTGTGGCGGTTTAAGAAAAACTTTCTGAACTAGGAAGGTGCAGTCCTGAGAAGGGTTACTGAAGCAATCTCCTTCACAGGAGGGGCTAGAGTCAAGGTCAGGCCAATGTCTGCTGGAATGGTCTACATCTCTGGCATATTCAAGCCCAGGATGGGAGCATACAAACATACAAAGTCCTGTAACTTTACTCTCCAACAAGTGCCCACAGTAAACGAGTCTCTACATCCAATTTCTCTCTGCAGTCAAGATAATTAATAGCTGAAGTCTTGAACTTCTTAGAATTGATGGAGTTCTGCCACGGACTTGAAAGTAGCCCAGATCTCAAACTCTAAATCCTAACATCTTCAATATGAAGTTGAAGGACAATAACTAGTGAAATTCGTGGGCTTAAGTTTTCTCTGCTACAGCCTTGCAAGGTACTTAGGTCCATCACATCACAGGTTGGTTGTACTTCTCAGATACGGTTTGCCAATATACAAGGCTAGTATGAAATACAAGCTGTGACTCTTGTCCACCTATACACGCCTGCGTTTCACCAGTGAAGCCCAGCATATGTTTAACTGGAGACCGAAATGACAGTTCTTGAAAAATAGTATATTTTTTGGGGAAATGCAGTGAGTTATTTTGAAGACTCAATTCATCTTCTGTGTTTGTTCTCAGGGTAAGTTTTTTATAAATCTAAATACACTAGAGACACTAAATGTTCTTTATCTTCTGTACAGTAATACCTTCAAAACAAACTAGCATACATTTGCATACACACAGACACATTAGAAGATTAAGGGGTTGATATTAGGATCTGCAGAGTGGAGATCTCCATCTTTTCTTTCGTTTATTGTACCTTATGTTATTTCCACTTACGACATCCAAAATAGACAGCTGGTTTTATGGCCCTTTAACATACTTTGCAGGAAACAATCCTTGCAGTAACATCTTTCCTTCCTGAATTCCCTCAGTATTGTTTTTCAAGTTAGTATCAGGATAACTAGAAACTTTAATGGACATCAAACTGGTTTACTTTTTCATTTATTATTCACATTCGCCATGGCATTTAAGTTGAAACATTTCTCTGACTTTTTTCTTTACATAAATGACACATTTAGTCTGTTCAAAATAAAGACTTTTTTTCCCTACAAAGATGAACATGAAAACTGATTTTGTCACTGTAAACTTTCAGTTTTTCAAAGGGGAGGGCTCCCAAAGTTTTCTGACTTGAAAAGAATTTGAGAATAAAGAAAGAGCATAGTTACCATCATGCTATTTGATGCAGCACCTGACCTGAGGAAACCCTGGGGAAAAGCAGTCAGTGATTATTTGAGATGCTTTTGTTCCAGAAAGGGAAACAGGCTTTCAGAAGCATCTGGCCACATGTGAATTCCTTTTGAACACAGCGGGACCATTTCTTGCAATCAGAATATTTCAGTTCATTAAAGAAAAATGAAATATATTTTTTAGTATAGCAGTTGGGTTGGGGACAATCTGCACGTACCAGAGATGTGGTTAAGGGAGGATTCCTGGACGAGGTATTTGTGCACAGGGATGACTGACAATACAAAATACACAAGGAGTCAAGGTATTTTACTGCAGTGGTAGTGGAGATGATTTAAGACAGATATGTGCAAGCCAAGGGTTCCACATAAAGGCCTTTGGTCTTTTAAACAAAATGAAAACAGGCTGTGATACCGGCATAAGATATGGTTATTACTGTAGTCTTAATAGACCTACTATAAATTCACTTTTTGTCTAGCTTGGTCCTGTGCCATAATGTGTCACAAACCATCGTAACGATGCCTCATAGCCTTCCTTGACACAGCATCCAAAAACGTCTTCCTTTGGAAGTATGCCTCCAATTTTCCATGTGTATACTGTTATTTTAATTCCTCAGGTCATCTTGACACCCTATAGTATTTTTCAGATGTCATGTAGCTGCATATAGGTAAGTATACACTATGTTAGGAGAAACCAGACTTGTTCTCAGGAAATAGGTTTTCCCGAGATCTAGCTGTCTACAAATATTAGGTACAAGCCATGTTAGAAAGTGTCCACCAGAGTACCACAGAGCAATAATACCACTGTTAGCAGATAAGAATAAACACCTTCTGTCTGTGTTTCACTGTCATAAAATCTACTGCTTCCTGCTCTGAGTCCACTGCAGTGAAAGGGAACATTTGCTAAAAATGTCACAACCTTAATTTTAAAAGAAGTTTTGCAATCCAATATAGCAGCAATTTTATTTCGAGAAGCATCTGGATTTTATTAGATGCAAACACAGTTGGTAGAAGTCTGGAAGAGAAGAAAGTTAAAAAATGTCCTCTCTGGAATATTTTAAACCAGAAGCATTCATCATGCTCAGCATACCCTTATAATATCACACGGGGATTTAGGGTGACTGTGCAGTTCACTGCAAAGCTATTGCTACTGCAGTGAGTTATTGCATTTATACTTTCATTGCCTCTGGCAACTTGCAAATGGTGACAGGTGAAAAGTTTCCTTTCTTCTTTGTTGGATTCAGCAGTTGCTTGCAGCCTCACTCAGATTCCCTTGCAGCAGGAAAGACTGAAGACCGATTTCTAGTCATTTCCAGGCAGTTACGGGCATTTGCTGAGCCTTTTCCCTACAAAAAACCCTTTACTTTTGGGAAGTCACTGCTCATAGGAGATGCTTGTGATGTTGTCCCTGTTGTTGGCTCTTCCAGCACCAGTTTGTGTGGCATTTGAATGTCAGAAAATGTTACTTTCCCTGGATATGAATCTCCTCTTTAAACACATAACTCACTGGAATTATATATGCAAACAAGAACATGCTTGTCTAAGAACTACGTAATCACAGCCCATAGTCACATACACTATGACATAACTTGCACTGGCAATGACGTCAGCCGCATAGCAGGAGGGTTAGATGCTGATCAGCTGGTATGGCTGGCAACATTCACACGCAGGTGCTAAAAAGGATCCTCAGAGATCTAGTGGATAATTTTTCTCAGGCAGGAGGTGCACGGGTCTGCTTTCTCAGCCCTACTCTAGCTGCCTGTGGTCACTAGTCCAGGCAGCATGTCAGATCAAATGGGCAAGAAAGCAACATGGGGAAAGTCACATTCATTACAGCAGCCTACAGCAGGTCTACATCTCTCCTTCTTATACTTGAAAACTTTTTTCATCAGGGAGGTGTGTGGATTGACAGTTTACAAAGCTTCTCCTTGCCTTAAACCCTATAATAGAAGAAAGGTTAAAAGGACACTAATTAATTATGAGCATCATAGCAACCAGCTTGTTTGAGATGTACCAGTCTCTTTTCCACTTTCTAAACCTCGCACGGCAAGAAATGCAAACTTCAGTAACATTGAAGCAGCACCCATGAAGGAAACCCTCTGGTCCTGGGGGACCTCATTCTGTGAGCCTGCTCTCTACTCTGGGGCTTCCATTCACCTAACACACCCCCACCACTTCCAAGTGTGAACACACCATTCTGACCCCATCCTGACCCCATCCTGTCCCCAGCACGGATAATTTATCTGGTGAAGGAGGTGAGCATAGTTCACCATCTTATTTATGTTCTGCCTACCATTTAGGAGAGAATTTGATCTAACAGGACTTAAAGATGTAAGCAGTCAGCCTTAGCTGAGGCATGTTTGCAGTGTCCCTGTGCATTCATAAAAAGAAATGGTGCGCATAGCACTGGCCACACTATGGGGCATGTTTTTGAAATTAATTGTATCTGCATATGATTTCTAATTTAAAGTGCTATGATTTGGGAAATTTTTCAAGTGGGTACCCCACTAACAATGGAGTGGAGTGTGCCCTGAATGCACTGGCGTATTCTTCCATCCCTAAAAAAATGCAGTAACGTATGTAGCAGTAAAAAATAAGCAGATTCCTGGAAAAACTCAGTAGTACTGAAACCTGCTGTGTGGCACTCAAGGACAACTGCAAATTAATCATTTGAAGATTGTCTTGAGGATGGATTAAACTCAGGCCATTTCCTATTCCCTCCAGCAGCTTGGATACAAGCAGTAGTGTTGGAAGGCACATTTTGTGTATCTGAGGACCAGATCTAAAAAGCCATTTAGTACCACTCATAAAAGCCAGCTAAGAGCATAAGCACACAAATATTAACTCATGAGGTCTCACTGATTCATGGTATAAGCCTATACAGAAAACAGCAGCTCTCCAGGGAGGGGACTTTGGCCAATATGCTTATATCATGGAAGTGATTTTTACAGATGCCAAAAGGATTAAGACGCTCCATTTTCAATATTAATCAGGAATCATGCAAGGACCCACAATGTCTTTGAAAAATTACTCTACACATGTTTGTTTCAATATGAAATCATCCTATGGGCTGCATCCTGCAGTGGGTGCGTATCTGTTTCTTTATTTTAAAAAACTTCACTGCATCCAAGAACTAAACTCTTAGTAATGGGGTAGGACTTAATCAGTATATTCAGATCATAACCAATACAGCATTATGGTTTTTTACTTCCTAGTTTGTGTTGATTTTTAATTAACATTGACTTTTATATATAAAATAGTTGGTTTTCAAAAGGCCAACTGGAAACCCTCTTGTGGATTACCTCATCTAAGCACAGATTTTTTTGTGTGCATATTTGTAATTGTTTGAAGGTTTTCCAAGCATGTCTTAAAGTCACACTACAGTTTTCAAACCCATTTATAAGAATATTATAAGGTTATGAAACTTCAAAGAAAAAAAAGAATTTTACACAGTAATGGTGCTTAGATTTTGTGATGGACACTAGACGTGGAAAGAATATTTAAGCCCATATCCCATGAAGGCTGACACACAAATTTAAGGTTATAGCTGCAGTCCATGGATTTAGAGATAGGCATGCACAGTATATATGCTTTTGTGGGATTGCTCCAGCCTGCTTAAAAATTGGTTGCAATTTATGGTTTTGATTTTGGCTTTTCTATAAAGAAGGCAGAATTTCTAATGGTCTTAAAGCATCAATCCTTCCCTCAGAGGTTAGACAAAAAGAAAAACATTAAACAGAAATTAGGAGACCAAGCCTGCTCCCAAAGAAACCAAGGTCAGAAATGGTCTAATTTCAATGGAACAGTCTAGTAGTAAAATTTCTGCCTTCCTCTTAAATATTAGTCTTCCCTTCCTTTTCTGCTCATGTGTCTGCCATAGTTCTCATCTCTCCAGCAGCTATGATCTGCTGCCAAGATTTGTTCTACTCTCCATGTAATTTATGACCTTGTCATGCAGCTTATTCATACACACTTTCCCAGTGGCAAGGCTGAGGATACCAATGTATTTAAATGCTGCTCACAGAGGAGTGGGGAGCGGGCTCTGGAGAAACAAAGCACATGCCTAGCTTTATTCAGGTGACAGCCAAGGTAAATCAAATAGTGGAATTACTGCAACAGGTAAAGCTAGACACTTTAATTAATCTTTGCAGGGTCAGGATCTGAGCCTTTCAGCTACAAAAAGTCCTTCACAGATCTCTAAGCTGTGAGCCAACAGCAATGAATTCAGTGCACTGGGTTGCCTCTAGCGTAACGCTGTTTCCCCCAGCGGACCTACTTTCCTCTTGGCAATGTTTCTACCAGACACTATGTGCCTACAGTAGCCAGGGGCCTAAATGACGTGTCTATATAGACTCAGGTACTAAGAAACCTAAATTGTACTGTCTTTCAATGAGACTTAGGCTTACAAGTCTCTCGGCCTGTCAAACAATCTTAGGTCTCAAGCACATGGGAGGTAGGTGTCCATATGTTGACCTGAGCCCAAGGCATTTCAGAGGTACTTAAACACCAGTACTCCAGAGCCCAAAGGTCTACCACATAGTCATCTTACAACAACATTGGTAAAATACTACTGATTTTACTGTGATCCTTAGAATTTTGCTGTCTTAAATATTTCTTTCCCATGCACAGATGTTCCATCTTTTATAAAAAAATCCTGTCAAAGGTATGTTTCTCTCTTCCCCTTTTTGTTTTCTCCTTCAAGGCTTTCCATATAAGAAATGTCTCAGGCTGGTTTTTTTGCCAAAGGAAAAAAGAGTAATTTTTAGAAGCTATGTTTCAGCAAAATATTCTCTTAAGACAGGAGTCTTATACAGGCCCTTTACAGCCTCTCATTTCTGTGTCCCTGCACACCACTGAAACACAACTTGAAAACAGTGGGAAGGAGGTGTCAATCAGGAGATAAATTCCATGTGTAGCACTTATTTTCAATATTACACACAACATTTCTGATTGTAAATTAATTGAAGAGACATACTATCAAAAACTTTCCCTTCGTTTAATGTGCATGTAATCTGCATTTTATAATAATGCACTGTATGGAAAATACGAATGCTGTTCCTGGAAAGTAAGCTATGATCTCTTTCCACATTGTATATAAATCTGGAGAGTATAATCAAATGCAGAAGCAATGT
The DNA here is from genome assembly GCA_013389945.1 of Fregata magnificens. NCBI lineage: Eukaryota > Metazoa > Chordata > Aves > Suliformes > Fregatidae > Fregata > Fregata magnificens. The sequence continues at coordinate 356,614 of WAAD01031543.1, forward strand.
ATATCTCCAGACTCTGAAGCTTCTACCTGCCCCTATAAATCTTTCGGCTATGGAATGGACAGCAAGTAGATTTATGCTAATCTAGCCAGATTAATACCCCAATTTGATGACACATATTTAAATAATGTTTGCTTTAATTTCTGCATGACCCGGCTAAGCAAAAATGTGCCTCCAATAAATATGGCTGGCTTGGGACATATTCAATGAGTACAAACACCAGATGCATCATCAAGAGCTTTGGGATATTTGTTTTTAGCATATGACCACAAGATATGATGCATCTTTGCAAAACTTCCTACTTCACTTAAGAATTATGCTCAGCTTTTTTGCTGTTGCCAGAAGCTATCCTGGACAACATAATGAGAAGCTTTCCTCTCCAGACTATGTCAAACTATTTAGGGTTTTCTTTCCTTTGAAACCCCCTTTTTTTCTCTGTTTCCATATCTATGAAAGGAAAATGCTGATAGCTACCCAGTTCAGAAAGTCCTTAGATCAATCCACTAACAGGCCCAAATCCTGCTGCTTTTAAGAAAAACATTAATTTCATTGTTCAGTTCAACAGGCTGAACTGCAATCACCTCATTGTAATCAGGTAAGGGATTTAGTTTTCCATCCATTACACGCTTAAGTGCCTGCTTGGCAACTGCTCCTATGCCTTTACAGAAGAGGTATAGACAAGAAAGTGTAGGTTAAATAATGATGCCATCCCTTCCCCACACACCCGTCAAAGGTTCTTGCTGGTCTTGAGAGGAGAACTCCGCAAGAGAAGAAAAGAGTCTGAATCACCAGCTTTCCTGCAAAACACTCTGAAGCTTTAAACTGGTGTGTAAGCGCTTGGAAGTAGTGAAATGGATTCCTGGAACATGGGCATGGCTCCTTGTTCTGGGCAAACTGACGTGTTTTCACCTGTGACGTCCCAGAAGAAAACCTCTTGCAGTGTAACATATATACGTCAATGGCTAAACACTATCAGTGATAAAACTTTCATTTGTCCATAGAAACACCTTTGGTGTGACTGTATCAATATAGAAGGCAGAAAGAATTATGTAAAATGGCCCATGAAAACAGTGTATACTTACCACAACAATTCATCATCTCAAGAATGAGGAACACTGCAAACTTCACAAATACTGTCAGAAAGGTAAAGGACGTAAGTGGTGACTGTTGGAAAGCATCAGCTCCAAATCTGTATGATTTCATGGATAGGTAGTTCAGTACAGACTGAAAATACAAACTCCAAGCCAGTCCAAGCTGCAAAGCAACTCCAAAACCAGAACAAGGACTATATTAAAAAAACATATGCAGTTATTATCAATTCTGAGTGCCAGGGAAAACAAAAAGGTCTAGCCCACTATAATCAACATTTGAAAGTAAGGGATTAATTCAAAGGAGTAATGACAGGGCAAAAATTTTCTAAGTCAGTACAGAAAGTCCTTTGCTGTGAGGTCCAGCTTTCAACCAAAAATTAATCAAAGCACATTTAGGTTTTAACATAAAGCCACAACAGAAACAGTTAAGCAATGAGACGTAGGACTGAGGTAGCTCCATTTCTCAGCCTGACTCTACAGTTAGAGGTTTCCAATGGAAGTGACTTGGGAGGAAAAAAATCTTATCAATACCTATGCCTATATAGGACCAAAACTCCCCACTAGTAAAGCTCCCTAGGTAAGAATCATACCTGTAAAAAGCCCTGACTTCAAACTAGTTATGAGTTGACTGATTGACACAGAATGGAACTCCAGCCTGCTTTACTAAAATTTCTTGCTAGAAGCTCATCTTCCACAAAGGGTTTGAATAAGTCAAGACCTTAAGCCTTATTCTGGGCCTCAGGGCTGGATTCACACCCACAGAAGAGAAATAGTTAGGAAAGTCCCACAGGAGAAGTGACACTATTGCGGGGCCACAGAAACAACCAAGTTAAAATAAATACATCAGAAACCAAGGAACATCTTGCTGGCCAGGAGACCTGGATTACTGGAAGGGAGAGGGTGGAAGAGTAGGGAAAAGAAAGTGAGAATGAAGACAGGGAGAAGACCCAAGTTCTTCCACAGAAGCTGGAAAGTATAAAAGGCAGCCAACAAGAACTTCTGGGCAGGGCTGAAAAACAAGTGAAAGTGAGAGCTTCTCTCATCTCTGAGAGTGCAGCCAAAAAATCAGGTTACCAACAGTAAGAGAAAGGGCTAAAAAAAAAGCAAACCCTTCAAAATTGGCAGCAAAGAACTATCCACACTCCTTGGCTCCATGTAAGGCTGGATGGAAGGGGTAAGAAGGAAACAGGGGACAAACTGCAGCTTGGAGCCAAAATATTTTCCTTCTGGATGCTCCTGGCTCTGTTCAGCCCTTTGTGACTCTCAATTTCAACCCGTTACGCACTCCCCCATAATCATCATAATAAATAGCTGTTTCCTTGCTCAGTGTATTCAACTTCCTCACAGCAAGCCAAGCTCAACCCAGCCCTAGCATTTATTTCTGGATTTTGACCAGGCCTGCCTAAAACCAAGGAAGACTCGGTGTGATTTGCCATATTCACTGGGAGAGAATAAAAGCAATTGCACTCAAACACCAGGGTTTGTGGCCAAGATCACCTCATGCTGCTGGTGGTGATATCACCGTTATTTAACTTGCTTTAGTACTTTTAAGACTGCTGTGGAAAAAGGGAGGGTTTCAATTCTGTTTCTGGGCTTTGAGGGAGATGCAAGTTATGCTAACAACATGGACATAACTAACTGTTGTCCTTCCATTAAAAGAAAAAACCCTCTATTACTCAAAAGTCAGATTATTGTTAGAAACCCATAATGACTAAATAAAAACAGCCACTAGAATTAGGAGCCTTCCCCCACCACCACCACTGGGAGGGATTTTTGCCAAAACGCAAAAATTAAGAAGAAAATAACAATCATAAGGAAATGTGCTTTTCCAGCTGTCATAACTTTTTTCCTTCCTTTGTCCATGCTTAATGTGTACAGGTTTGAACATGATTGCAGGCATTGCTAATTCTCCCCTGTTAATTGTGGAGGGGGGTTCTGGCTCCTGATGGGTGATCTGTCACCCCCGTGCTCAGCAATGCAAACCCCCATGTTGCCCAGGCTCCTCACAGCAATCCTCTCTAGTGCGTTTTGTCCCAGTAACCCTGCTTCAGGGCCTTTTGGAGCTCTCTCATCTTTGCTCTGGGGAGAAGCTGCAGAATTCCATTTCCTTCCATGCAAGGAGTACTGGGCCGTGAGCTGGAGGAGGAGATGGCTCTCCCATTCCCTGCAGTGGTCCTTGGGGGCTGCTTAACCTCTGAAAGGAGGAAAATAAGTGGCACAAGCAGCCAGTTAGAGGGGTATTTCCTCTGACCAGGGCAGACATCAACTGGGGAGATGGAACATCCCTCATTAAGACAAAATAGTTCCAACTCTGCCGAAAACAACATCTCTTTCAAGAGCTGGCAACACCATGCTTGGTGTCCCAAGCCAGGTCCTACAGCCCCATTCAACAATGCTCACGAGGCATCCTGAAACGCCAATTCAGATTTCCAGAGCTGCCCTGACAAGTTCCCAGAAGTGCTGCAGAACATCCCTGGCAGGGTGTCAGGCTGGGATTACCAAAGGATTCAGGCAACTTGAATAGGATTTGGGCATCTGGGAAAATCTCCGCCAAACATCTCAAAATGTGATGAAGAACATGTTTTCAGCCCTTTCAAGCTGGTATTGCCCTTCCAAAAGCTTCTCCTGTGAACGAGGGTCTGTCACATGCTACTTGTCTGCCAATTCACATTGTCATAGGTCTCATGAGAGTTCTCATTTTTCTTGAAGTCTTGGCATCAGCAAGCATGTCAGCATCTCAGTTTCCATTCTCAAATCACTTTGTACGTGATGTAAACACCTCCTTAAAGAATGAGGAAAACAAACAAACAAACAAACTGAAACCCCCAAAAGAACACCTCTACCTGGAAAAGAATGAAAATCTCTTCCCCTCTGCCCTCCAAAGCTGTTCCCCTGATTTTGCAGGGTGTGACTGATGAGCGTTAAACACCTGGGGCTGACAGTACTGCAGACCCAACTGCAAAACAAGAGCTGTGGCTATGAACTTCTCACCACTGGCAAACTACGACAGTTCGGGTAGACCAAACTAAATAACTTAATCCATGGACAGCTAGAGAAAGGAAATGTGTTTTTCTGTGTTGATGACACTGAACATTTCATTAGGAAAGACTGGGGAGGAGGGAGAAGAGAAGGGAATTTCCACTGAGAGTGCCAAAGATCTAATTAATGCCCTGTTAGGGACCATTTATACACGATGAAATTCATTCCTACACTGAAAGCCGGCATAAAGTTACGTATCGCTGAAGTTGCAGTTAACCAGCAGAAGGAATGAATTTCATTTAAAGAGTGATGTTCCAAATTCCTGGACGAGACACTCAGGAGTGAATGAAGCACTGTGCAGTAGAGCCTCAGCAGCCTTGAAATGAATTTTGCTGTGACCTAACAAAAACCACAGACTTGAAATTGTGATGATTCAGAAATTTTCAGCTCGCAACAGGAGTTCTTGCAAAATATTTGCGAACTGCAGGAAGCGTTTAATGGTCTCCCTATGTCAAGGAGAGGAATCCTGACCTCTTGTCTTTATGGTTCTTGTTCCTATGAGTGATAATTTTAGAAGGAGCTGATTAAGCCTGTGTGGCCTTTCTTCTAAGGTTGCTAAAAGAATAACAAGTGACCTAGCTTGGTCCTTTCTGTACTGATTCATCTTCCCTCTTTGCTATTGGAATTTGCAGGAGAATCGTTGCAGGGACAGAACGTGCTCCCAGTCATACATGTAGCGCCCCACGAGTGTGTGCAGTAAAGGAAATCAAGTTGAACCAGTACAGAAGTTTATCTGCAGAGCAATACAATGGAGCAACAAAAGTCAGGAGAACCTTATAAGGGAATGTGCCTTTTTTAACCAAGAGTCAAAAAGTTAGGGTTTCAGTACAAAAAAATTTTGAAAAGACCAAGAACATGAATCAGAATACCCATAGCTAAAGCAGAGGTTTAGGACATTCTTAATCCTTATTCGGATGCAAAAACCACGGAAGGGTGGTTATAAATTCAAACTGATCTCATCGTAAGAAAGACTTCAGGTGAATCTTCCTTTCATTTCCTGTTCGCTCGAGGGATGAACTGACAGCAGGCCAGACAAAGGAGTTACATCCATTTCCCAAAATAAGTAAGAGACATCTCAGGAAGTCTAACAGCATGCAATACAATAATTACTACATGTTTATGTCATAATTACTGTCAGAGATTCCTTTAGAAGTGAAACCAGGCTGTTCCAAATTCTGTTGAAATACGACTCATAAGATTATTTCTGGCTGCTAATAAATGATGGCTATGCAAGAAACTAATTTGAGCATCGTTGAAAATTATAATTTTGTTTTGTGCGCTTCCGGTAATGTTTTCTTAAACAAGAATCTTACATTTGTCCCTGTATTTGTGTAACTAATGCTGTGGAAAGCATTAGACACAGTCACACACTTGCTAACACTGTATTTCTCATTCAGTTTTCAGGCTGAATTTAATTTTCAGTTTTGTGTAAATACGTATACTGTCCTTGAAGACCGAAGTGCAGTGCAAAATTACATGAGCTGGACCTAAAGCAGACATAAATGAGGTCAATGTCAATCATTTAGCCTTCATGGGGACTATATCCAGTATATGAACCTTTTAAATGACATTTTGAAATAGTCGCTAGAAGCAGCATGCTGGAAATGGGGGTCACTAAAAGCAGCGTCCTGGAAACACATCTAGAAGTCTTATTTCTTGGGAGTAGGGGCTCTCCTCCTCTAATGCCTGCAGAGAGCTGGTAGGTACTATGTACCTAGACCTACAGAGGTTATAAACTCCCTGGAGCACTCTTCGGCTATGTTTGCACAGAATCTAGCACCCACGGGCTCTTGCTCCACAGTGAGGACTGCTGGTTGCTTCCTCATGTTTGCTTATTCCACCATAGCCTGTTCCTTATGCATTACCTGTACTTAGTTCTTACATTTTAAGCAGGTTTCCCATAGCAATTTTTCTTTATCATAATCCTCCTGTACTTGAAGACTCTTCATTACCCTTTCCTTTTCCATGTCAATCGAGCTTAATTAGCAGCTCGTAGCAGCAGCAGGACCTGTTCACGTGCTCACTGGAAGGGTATGCAGAAGCAAGCACTGTGCAGAAGCAGTGCTACACTGTATACTGCGCAAAAGAAATTGAAAATTTTACTAAGACCTATACACAGTAACTGGAAAAATGACCTAAAATTGCCTCCTTGTTGCACATATGTGTTTCCTGGAAGGAAAACTCTTCCACTGATTTCCACTCAGTAATGCTTCCTTTGGAGCAGGCTAGGTAAAGTACATCCCAGTTATAAACGATCATACAGCAGCGTTTTCTGACAAAGTGCTTTTCACCTTGCTTTTATCAGAGAATTCCAGATGTGTTGTAAGCTGGAATTTGAGGATGGCATTTCATATCTTAGGTCTCAGAAAAGCAGGAACACTTTCTGAAAGCAGATTGTCATTTTAAGAAACTGGATATTTGCTAGTTTATGATGATGTGTCCCTCTTGAAAAGCTAGTGCTCTCGCTCAACACGGCCACCTTAGTTCTGTGATTATTTTGAGGGATAATGTGTGTCTGGTAACTCAAAAAAAATGCAGCGCAGTAGATCTAAAAATAAAAATTAGGAAAGATGGGAACTAGCTCACCACAGCTCACCTCAATTGACAGCTCAGGTTTCAATTTCCAGTAAGTTTTCAGCAGGGAAGCTTGTGTTAATGCATCTGTGGGCATTCCTCATACAGAGGAATAGAAATTTCTTTGAAAACAGATACCTGACATCCCAACTATGTGCTTTCCTGGAACAAAGAACGTGCTGGATCTGTACACTGCCTACTGAAAGAGTCTTCATCCCAAGTGAGACATTACTGCTTGCATTTCAGCAAAGATAATACAATTGGTTTGCAGTAAGTGGAACTAGAGCTTGGTGCTCAACTTGCTGAAGAACTCTTATGAAGACCTGTGGATGTTCAGCTTAAGATATTGGGAAACACTGTAGACTGCTTCACAGTCACGTTTGTCTGAAGAATCGCCTTAATAGATCAGAAACCGCAGCAGACTTTTAGTTTAATAATCCCTTTGCCAAGACAGAGTACGTGTGAGAGGCACGAAAATGGTTAGCAACACGACCTTGCTATATGATCTGAACTTCAGTGCTGCTCCAGGCACTGTACCAGAACGGGACACACTGTGCTTTGCTCACTAGCAGCTTCCTGCTTGAGAGCCACAATTACAGTGCATGCTCTCTCCTTTACAGTATTCCTGCAAACTAGCGAAAAGAGACACCCCACCCCCTCCCCCACCCAAAGCAGCAGAGATGGCTATGGGAAGAAGACAGGGGAATGAGGATGACAAAATTTGTATACAGCAGGGTTACATTAGACCATCATGCTGAAGATCCCATATACTTTAAAAGGGGTCCAAAGCCTAGCATTTCTTTTTTCACTTTTCTTTTGTTCTCAGAATTGATTTTGGACAGCAAGACATAAAGTCAGGGAAAGAAGCTATTAAATTTATTTTGTACGGAATGTAACCACACTGTTTTTTCCAAGTGAGGTGTGAAAGACTTTAACCTTGAATCACCAGCAGTAGATAAAACATCACTTAGGGTTTCCTATTTCCAACCTGTACACGTATGCCTCACCTTCTCCCCTATGCAGAACACTATTTCTCCTGAATGGAGCAGTATCAGCTTACAGGCAGCGTTGCTCAAAGGAAAAAGAAAAGTTTGTCTCTCCCCAAAAAGCCATTTTGTTAAGCCAAATGTTCCACAAAATGGCACGAGAGCCTTCCAGCCCGCTCTCCTTGCGGAGACGGGCCTCTCACCCCGGCCGGCCTCCCCGCGCTGCCCACCGCTCGCAGCCCCCGCCCCGCCT
>WAAD01031543.1:364937-377900 GCA_013389945.1 Fregata magnificens
CTCTCCCTCGGGCTCGGCGGGACCCGCACACGTGCGAGGCTGCGGCACGGCAGCCGGTGCCCGCTGCAGGCGCGGTTTGCCTGTGCCGTGCCCCTTCCCTCCCTGCCTCTGCCCTCGGTAACTCCAAACTTTTCTTTCTCTTCCCCCTCTGCTTCCTCCCTCCTCCTCCTCTCCCCCCCACAGAGACCTGTTTTGACAACGGAAAATACTATCAGATAAACGAGCAGTGGGAGCGCATTTACCTGGGAAACACGCTGGTCTGTACCTGCTATGGTGGAAGCAGAGGGTTTAACTGTGAAAGCAAGCCTGAACGTAAGTTGGTGGTCTTTTCTGTCTGCATCAAGAACCCAGAATGGCTTTTGATGCCGAGTAAACTAAGCCTTGTACTGAGTTATAACTGGCAGACTGGGCTTTCAGCTGAAGTTTGGTACTTAAGGTCAGTAACGGATCTACACTCAATTACATTGAAGATCTGGCTTGGGATTTTAAGAAATGCTTTTCATTAGCGATGGGCCTGCCACCAGAACCCTGAGCCAAACATCACTCATCTCTCTGTAGGATTGGATCTAAACATTAATTTTGGAGCCAACCTCTTCTCTATGATGAACTGAACTGACTCCTGGACTCGCACGGGGAAGTTCAAATCTGGAGTCACTTTGCAGCTCTGGCTCTGTGCTGTTTGATTGCTTCACCCCAACTTTTCATAGCTGTGCAGTATCGTCAGCTTGTTTAAAAATATTTCAACTTACAGCTTTCCACAGCACCTCAGCCGTGCTGTGAGCTTTCTATAATTGAGTGTAAAATGAGATTGTTTAGTCTTCTGCAGAAAAAGTTTAGGTAACAGAAAGAACTTTAAATGCAACGTCTTCTGGAAGATGCAATGTAGTTCAGATAATCAGATGTGATCTATCTGTATTTATTGGCCTGAAGCCACTGGTTTGCTCTAACTCCTTTATGTTGCTCTGGAGATATAAGAGAGAAAAACTGGTTCCTGGCTGACAGTGTTCATGTAAGACAGATGGGAGCAACCCAGCAATCTGTTTTGCAAGGCTTGTGTGCTGCCTGCCTCATGGCTAGAGTATTTTAAGGAGTACTTGGTCCCCTTACTCCCCCATAGAAGGGGGTTTAATCTAGCTTTCCTTCCCCTGCAGGGATTCCTGAGTTTTACAGTTTCAAAGTCCAATAGCAGGTTTCCCACAGTTAACTTTATCTGTCCAGTAGTGAAGAAGGTTGTTCTGTGGCAGATCTCAAGTCTGGTGGTGGCACTGAGCTAACCATTCTGTAATCACTTACTCATGTGTGAGTGTGAACAATTCACAAGTAGTGCTGTTGACTTCGGTGGGACTGCTGTAGAATTTGGGATTAATATACTCGATTTTTTGCCAGGTCAGAATGAGGAGGATTAGTATGACAAAGCACACAGCTCCTAGGAGATGTTTGCTCCCTTCTGTCTTCTGTACTGTTGCACTTCGAACACCTGGGATTGATCCTTTCAGGGCATGCATGTCCATGTGCCATGCTCAACTTCTGGCTCACTGCAGGAGGGAAGCTGAGGTTATTCAGCATTGTGGGGATGTTGAGAGGGGCGAATTTTACCCAACTTTCTCTCTGCTGTTCCATGCCAGGAAGGAAGAGGGGGCTGATAGCATTTTTCCCCAGAAAAAAAGAGCATCCATGTGACAAGGCGAGGGATGTGTGTTTCTGTTGACTGTACATGTTACTGGCATGGTTACATGAAGTTGATTTTTCTCCCCTCATAGCTGAAGAGACTTGCTTTGACAAATACACTGGATCCACTTACCGAGTAGGGGAGACATACGAGCGCCCCAAGGACTCCATGATCTGGGACTGTACTTGCATTGGAGCTGGACGTGGGAGAATCAGCTGCACCATTGCCAGTATGTAACTAAGAGCCTATTACTACAGCTATTGTTCCTTAGTGTTATGTTTTCCAGAGCAAATTACACAGTATTCCCAATGCCATTAGCTAGAGTTGGGGGGGTTTAATCCAAAGCCTGTTAAAATCTTGGAACTGAAAGTCCTTGCCCCATGTACATACGTTTGCACAACCAAATTCCCCTTTTATTTAAGGGGTAAAGTGCTATGTGTAAAAACATAGGCCAAAAATTACTGTTGGTGTCCTGCCATACAGGTTAGTGCACTTACTATATACAAGAGTGTTACACCTTTGCAGGCGCATTTATGAAAGTCATTTTTTGACTGGAAAAAAGAGTGAGGGTCTGCTCTGCAGCTGGTGAGTCAGAATAACACCACTAGCATTAATGGGACTACTCTGAATATTTACCACCTGAGAGCCAGTCCCTCTGGCCTCCAGAAATGTCATGCTGACACTAATCCCTGAGGGAACTGGGATTTGATATCCAGACACCAGCTCAATGTGTTTCTGCAACTCCTTTTTCACCAGCCTGCCCCACAATTTCCTCTTGTTCCTCCCTCTTTTCCCTTGGTCCTTTCTCCCCAACTCTCCCTTTCACGTCTCTGTCTCAGTCTGGAAATCCTTTCCTTATTGAGTCACTGAATTGTTCACAATTTCCCTTTAGTTCATAATTAGACTTTCTGTGAGCACAGATGAAGATCACTGTGTGTAAGGACTTTTAGACTGAGATCTCAAAGTCCCTGAGGCACCTTTTGAGAAAATTCTTGTTCCTAAAAGTATCCAGGTTCTTGTTTAAGACACACATGCTGATGCCAGTAGCATTGCCACAGAGGACTCGGAGGCCAGCCGTCATTATAGCATGGAAAAAAAATGCGTTGAATCTAACAAGTAGAGCTGAAGCCCTTCTGAATTTAATGACATTTTATTGGGCAGGGATGATAAGTATTGTAAGAAAAGAAAGAGTCAGTAAGGAAATTGCAAACATAAGAGCAGTCTCATTTCCTCGTCATCAGCCTGGTTTAGAGCTCACTGGAGAGTCTCATTGACTGCAACTGGCTTTGAATCAATCTTCGTAACTCTTATATTCCCTGCTTTCATAAATGAGCCAACAAAACATTTTAGTGGCTCCTGATAAATGACCAGATGCGTGTTTCTCCTCTCTTCCTTGGAAGAAGACCCTGTGTTTTCAAACTGTCCTTCACCATGTTTCTCTCCCTGAGTGTGGGCCAAGTGGCGGGTCCAGACTGCCTCAGGGCTGTGGGGCACTGGCAGGGTGGGAATCTGCCTTTCCAGGGCAGGGTTTCCAAACCCAAGAGGACCGATGTACCACCAGGGTGTCACACCAAGCACCTCCTTATTCTCCACATGCTGGCCTGGCTGCCATGTCCTTCATGCTATATAGGGACATCCACAGAGAGGCCCAAGCGGTGCTACCTCAGAACAAGATGGAGGCAAACCCTCAGGCTGTGAGCGGGGTCTGAAGGAGAAACAGCACCTCCTCGGGCCCTGGTGTTCCCCTTTCACTGGCCAGGTCTCAGATTTGGTTTGAAACCTGGAGGGGGTTAGCTGAGGAGAGAGAACAGGGCCTGGGAGGTGCAAGAAATGCTGGGCAGGTGCTAACAGAAAATGGTGGGTAGCAATGGAAAATAGGCACCATTTTGCAGGCTGGAGGAGGAGGCCATGGCCTGCCCCGCTCCGTCTCCTCACCACCCTCCACCTCTGCCCCAGCTGACCTCCTTTGCCCTTGGCTGGGTGGCCCTTACCTTGTCCCTGTGATGCTGTCCTTGATGTGGCCCCTCAGCTCAGCTCCTCTCTCTCCCACTGCAGATCGCTGCCATGAGGGTGGCCAGTCCTACAAGATCGGTGATACCTGGCGCCGGCCCCATGAGACTGGTGGCTACATGCTGGAGTGCGTGTGCCTGGGCAACGGGAAGGGCGAGTGGACTTGCAAGCCTGTGGGTAGGTGGCGGCTCCCTTCTCCCCCAGCTCGATCAGGGTATATGGCCTCTTCCTCCTTCTCTTCCCTGAGGCGTCCCCATGTGGGATAGCCCTGGGTGGACTCTTATCTCCTTCCCGCTCACAGCCGAGCGATGCTACGACAACACAGCCGGGACATCCTACGTGGTCGGTGAGACCTGGGAGAAGCCATACCAGGGCTGGATGATGGTGGACTGCACCTGCCTGGGGGAGGGCAGTGGCCGCATCACCTGCACCTCCAGAAGTAAGTGCTGGCCTGGCACCTGCCAGCCGCTCTGTTTTATTTATCTTATTTATTTTTCAAATCTGTCCTGTGTCAAAAAGAAAAGGTATTCCTTTTTCTGCCCTGTTGCAACCAACAGTAGTTTTAGAGGGGTGGCTGTCGCCTGAGAAAGGGTGGGAAACGGACCCCTCTGAGGTGAGAGGGGAGCGTTTGCGCATTCCAGTTGCCATTTGCAATCTGGGGACATGTGGGAGAGCTGGTGATCTGTGCTGGTGACAGAATGGCTGGATTATTTGGGGTTTTAACCTGCTGTAGAGAGAAAGGTTTAAGAAATCCACAGGCCAGCTGAATCAGTCGCGCATCCCCCAGGAAGTTGGGGGAATTGCTTGCTCTGCAAAATGGTGGAGAGTTTGGCCTAATATCTCTGTTTCTATTTTTTAAAGTAGCCTCCTGAGGGAGAATTAGGTGCTTTTAAAGAGAAATAGTTACCTGCTCCAACAGCAGGATCTGCTAGATTAAAATGTCTTATTTTTTCTCTTTATTACTGTTTAATATATACGTTGGCTAAAGCAGGGTTTGTTTTGTCTGCTCTCCCATCTCGCTTGTTAGTTTTTCCCACCATTTTGTCTTCAGTGTAAACATGCTTCACCAGCGCAGGTGACTTTTTTAGTTTTTACATCATTGAACGACGTTACAGTACATGTTCCGTTTTATTTGCATTTGCAAAGCAAACAGGACTTTTAAAATCCAAAATCTCGCTTGTTTATCTACCTTCTGTTCCAATTTTATTAGGCTCAAGCTCTGTTATGGAGCTGTCATGGTTTACACCAGTTGCCTCAAGAAAATTTAACTTTGTACCTTATACCTTTATTATGCAAGGTTTTGAGAAACTCTTCTGTAGCCTTTAAACTGCCTCATATTCAGTTGCCTTGGGGAGCACAGATAATGGCTTTCTGCTGATATAAACAGCAGACCTGTGAAGAACTAAAATGCTAAGGAGGGTTACAATTAAAACTGAAGATCTGGAGAGACTTGGTTGAGAAATAACCCGTAAAAATCAAAGCAGCCTTGACAGTATTAAGTCTGTTAAAAACACATTGGGGAAAAATCATTCACTGTCAAATAGGAATGAATAAAATAGAATGTGTTGTTTGTGAGTTTTGGAGCAGTTATTATTACTACCAAAAATGATTTGGCAGTATCTTTCCTCCCATAACTCAGTCTGTGTTGGTGTATCATAGGGGAAATTGCAATAAAATGACCTGTTCGTTTTTAATTTTGTTTTTCAAATTTAATCAAACAGAGAAATTCAAATTTCTGTATGTAAAATGATAGCTGTAGCCCACAAAGTGGCATTATGTTTCAGTATGTGCTGCTGTTATGTATCTTTTATGGCTAGCGTTTTCCAGAATTACAGCTGATTTCTTGGGGGGCACTTCAGCTTTTCATTGTCTAACTTGAGAATCTGAGTGTCCATAAGAAAGTTTTTTTTCACATTTGCCAAATTACATTGAGTACTTCACCAATTTACCACTCTTCTGGCAAATACTCAGTTTTTGGTCGTTTTAACTACTGTGAATTAGTAATGTGTTTTCCACATTCATATTCTATCCTGTGTGCTCTTTCAGTGGTAATCTGGCATGATGCATATGTCCTTCCACAGTTCTTCATAAATCCATGTTCATTGATCCGTGATTATATTTGAGCCACTGTATCAAGTTGCCCTTGAATGGGAAGGTAAAATGTTGTAATGGAAGAAGAACTAGTTAATCCATGTGGATCTGGCATCCAGACAAAAGTAGTTTGTTATGCTGTCCTTTGAACCCATTTACTCAATTCATCAGGGCCTGTGGGTTATTAAAGACAACAGGGAGATTTAGAAAGTCTAGTATTCCTGGTATGACATGAGCAGCTTATATTAACTTTACTGGAGCTTCATGCACACTTCTTTTGGAAGAAATGGAATTTAATATATTGCCCTCAAACAGGTTTTAGTTTCTTCCAGCTGAAGTAGAGCCCTGAACTTGAACTGTGCCCTGTGTTTGGTATGAAATGACCCAGCTACAAAGACTTCTGCTTTTTGGAGAAAACAAACAAACAAACAAAAACAACCCAAAAAACCCCAAACAAACAAACAAGCAAAAAACATTAAAACAAGTTTAGGCTTCAAAGGTGTATGCTAGACAGAACGGGCTTAAAATAGCTTTAAAAATAACTAGCAGGAATGTTTTCAATCCAGAATGTGCTTTTTCACGTTGATTTTTGAACACAGTTTACCATGTTCACACTGGGAATGTTATGATACTAATTTTGACAATGGCTACAAAGTGAAATTGTAGTTCTGGAAATAAATGGAAATTTTCCCTTAGACTAAAGCATCAGGATTTTCAGATGCTCTCAGCCTATGCAGTTTAATGCAAGCTGTAGTGCATTTAGACTTGTAATAGTGGGCTGCAGAAAATGAGGTGGGATCTCAATAAAGGCTTTGAACAATCAGCTCGTTTGATAGTGTTGGTGGTTCAGTACTATAAATTGCACGGTGAAGTCATCCAATGCAGAAATAGCTAACAGTTATGTTCCTTATACAGATAGGTGTAATGACCATGACACCAAGACTTCCTACAGAATTGGAGACACCTGGAGCAAGAAGGATAACCGTGGAAACTTGCTTCAGTGCATCTGTACTGGTAATGGCAGAGGTGAATGGAAATGCGAAAGACACACATCCCTGCATACGACTAGCACTGGTAAGTGAGGCATCATAGTGTGTAAGGTAGGGGAAGGGACAAGGAAGGGCACATTTTGAATGGTTAGGACTTGATGCTGAATTGTGCCATCCTAATTTAGGCATCTAGGAGTCTTGTCAGGGAAAGATCGTCAACAAAGAGGGTCAGAGTTCAGGAGATGATCCTTGTTTGTGCATGTGTAGGTAAGGTTAATTTGTACCTTGTTTCCATGCAGAAATGAGGCTTGCACATACAGATGTGATTGCCTGCTCAATCACAGTGCAGTAAATCACATCTAGAGCCATGCATCCACAGGAACTATCTACTAGCTTTGTCTTGGAAGCATGGCACTTTAAGTTAATATTTGAACTTTATGTATTCACCTCAGGGTATCTTTGTTGAAATGTCCTTAATTTAGACTCCACTGAGACCACCTGGTTTCTTTGACAAGATAAATACACCTACTAATGGTTGAGCTTTAAAAAATGGGAATGTCAAGGAATGTATACAATGCTATTTAATACATGTACATTAGATGATAGTTTGTAATTTTGGTATGAAATATTACCTAGTTTATAGGTAGCATATATTTTTTGCCCAAGGTTTATTAAAGTCTTCAGCTTCTAAATTCTTTTTTGCTGATTCAAGGAACTAGGTTTCTTTTTGATGAATGCAATGTAAAATTTCTCTGTTTTCCTGCAGTACCTACAGTAAATTTTTCTTGGTAAATGACCTGTAATGGTTTGGTACCAGTAGGTTAACTTCAAACTCTCAGAAGGTCTAAACTTCAAAATGCACAAAGCTTTGAGGGTGCCAGTATTTTGTTTCTATTAATGTTTCCCCTATTACTGCAGAGCTGAATTTGCAGAGATTCCCGTGGGAATCGTTAGCAAAAATTTCTATAACGTACACAACAAGCCTCTTTGTCTTTCAGTATTATTCCAAATGATAATGGACCAAAACCTTTGATTCAAAGTTTAAAAATTCCAGAGTAAATGAATATGTTTATGTTTTATTTTTCTTTTTCAATGAAAAATTCAAAATTAATCCTTTTTACCTTATCTCCCTACTTCCTTGGTAGTTTTTTTATTGTCTTGTCACTGATCTTGATTTTTCTATTCTAGATTTCCTTCAACTAAAAAATTTTTTTCCCAAAAAATTGTTTTTAAACAGTTCCTGTGAAAAGCAATTGATGCTCTTAATCCTTTCCAAAGCCACTCTACAGTGGTGGAAACCAGAGGCTATCGTTAGCAGAACTGGGAGTTGTTCTTTTAATTTTGAAGTTTGCTAAGTGGAATAATTAATATATGTCTAGGGAAGCTAAGAGAGTTGTGCCTTTGATCTGGTGGGGTGCCTAAGGTTTTATTATCTCAGCATTTAATAATTGAAACATTTTGTTCTTTAGCTTTGCATGTAACATCTCACTTCTCTCCTACGTTCTGCTGCAGGATCTGGCTCTCCTAGCTTCACAAATGTGCAGACTGCATTGTACCAGCCCCAGCCTCAACAGCCCCAGCCTCAGCCATATGGGCAGTGCATAACTGATAATGGAGTGGTGTACTCTGTGGGTATGCAGTGGCTCAAGACACAGGGCAGCCAGCAAATGCTTTGTACCTGCCTGGGCAATGGAGTCAGCTGCCGGGAAATAGGTATGAGTTTGTGTTTAGTGCCTGTTCAGTCCAGTGAAATCTTTGGCAATGCCTTGCAGTTTAATTTTGAAGTAGAATCCTTTTGTGTGTGTGTATCAGAAATGTCTTCTGAAGAAGACATGTTGGAGAAAGGTGCAAGGGGTGAAGAAATAGTTGTTTTGGTTATTTGAGGTCTGGTTCTGTAGGGCAGAAACATTTCCCAGTGAGTTATATATAACCTGCAGAGGGAAAACAGAGCCCTTGGGGAGCAGCATTAATAACTTTATTCAAACTGAGCTGCAATAATATATGTTTGGAAAAGAATGTAAAAGAATGACACAGCTGTGGGGCTAAGTTTTCTGTTGGTGTGTATTGGCCCAGGTCCAGGGCAGTCAGTGTGGGTTCAGATCAGCCAGTGACTTGGCCCAGAGGCTCTACTGCTGTTTTAGAGCCCTAAGATTTGGGGATTGCTTTAAGCCAGAGTCTAATGCTGTGATTTGCTTGTTTTAAAGCTGTGACCCAAACATATGGTGGCAATTCTGATGGGGAAGCTTGTGTTCTGCCTTTCACCTATGACGGAAGGACTTTCTATTCCTGCACCACTGAAGGCCGCACAGATGGGCACCTCTGGTGTAGCACCACTTCCAACTTTGAGCAGGACAGGAGATACTCCTTCTGTACCGAGCAGAACGGTAAGTGCTTTTTCAGAGCATCTTCACATGCACGACCCTCATGCACAGATGGAAGAAGGAGCAGAGAACATAGGGACATAGCAAGGCAGTCCTGTGAATGGAGGGCTGCCTGGAGTCAGGGCACTTTTGTGATCTTGGCATCTTTGGAGGGTGCTCAGGCTGATACAGGTGTAGCCTTTGGGTCCTGTTCTCTCTCCTCTGAGCTGACCTTAGAACAGCAGTACCTTATCAGGATAGAGCTTTGGCCCAAAGCATCTCAGACTTTGCCTTTGCTTGGCTGAATTGCTAGAGCAATGCCCATATTAGGCTGCAGAGAGGAGGATATCCATGGAGTACAGTTTGTGCAGTCCTCTGTCACTCCCTCCGTCCTGACTATCTAGCCAGGTTGCCATATATAGCAGTAATCTTAATGTGATTTGTGATCACTGATCAAGAGCTGGCGCATGACTAATGCGGCAGCATTCCCTCTTGTCTGTGGATGGCCAGTGTTCTCTCCACAGCACAGATCTACCTGTGTGGTTGCACTTCCTGGAAAGCCCATCAGACGTCCATGGAACAGTATCCAGGCAGCTTCTCTGGGACCTGACCTTGGAGAGAATTTTTCACATTCCCACATGAAAATACTTCTTACTCTGCATAGGTTTCCCCCCCCCCCGTTCTGCTTCAGTTGTTTTTTCTGATAAGAGTCAAGCCTTTCTCTGCAAGCGCATACAATATTCTTTTTAAAAACAACCAAAACCACCCAAACCAAAAAAAACCCACTGTCCTTGTCCTTGTGATATATTGTGGGGAACAAGAAATATCAATATAGAAAAACCTCAACAAATGCCTCCTTGTTCTCCATTATTTGTAAAGCAGAGTTGCTCAGGAGGTGAGTAGTTCAGGTAGATTACAGCCCTCTTTCTACTGCTGCTTGCCAAACAGGAAGCTTCCAACCTGCAGGGAGGTTTTGAATTGTCCTGTTGTACATAACTGACTTGTAACCCTTTCCTGAGGACTGAGGCTTTACTTTAAGCTAAAGGGCACAATTAGGTAATAGCCTCAGTGAGATAATACAGGTATGCTGAGAACTGTGAGTTTATTTGATTCCCTGGGCCTTGGCACAAAGGGTCTGCAAAGCCACTTCCCAAACACAGTAAGCTTTGGTTTTCCCTATTCCTCAGGAATTCCCATGGCTGGCTCCACAACTCCTTCCAAAGCAGTGTTTGAACTGAATTGACCTTGTGCAAGGCTTATGTTTTCAGATCTGAAATAATTAAAGGAAGAAAAGAGGCCCATGGATAATATACAGGATACATGTGGGAAAAAATAGTGCTAGTGGTTTGTTTTTCAAGCTCTTCCTTGATCCTTCCTTCTTAGCATGCTAAGGCAGAGTGCAGGCTTGATTTACATCTGTTTTCTTTTCACTTTGGTACAGTTTTGGTCCAGACACGTGGTGGCAATTCTAATGGTGCTCTGTGCCACTTCCCCTTCCTGTACAACAACCGCAACTACACTGACTGTACTTCTGAGGGACGGAGAGACAACATGAAGTGGTGTGGAACCACTGAGAACTATGACGCTGACCAGAAATTTGGTTTCTGCCCTATGGCTGGTAAGGCTGAGAACCATAAAGGGATTATGGAGTACCTATAAGTGGTTCTTTGAGCTGAAAAGTAAAGAGCTGTCTGTCGTTGGTCAGTTATTGATGACTTCCAATGAGCTGCATCCCAACCCAAAACCCTTTAAGGCATTTCTGAAGTCTTGTTTTGTCCTTTTTCCCCACTAATCGCCTCTAGCAGAGATTTAGGCAATGCCAGGAGAAGGCAATTTTCATTAGTCCTTCGCTACAAGCCAGTGGTAGGCATGCTTCTCTGCTGATGCAAACTGATGTAGAAGCCTTAGAGAGCATTGGACTGCAGTGCTTTATAGCAAGTGAGGTTTTTATCTTGCATCTGCCAAAGCTTCTCCCTCATGGCTCATCACTTCCCCTTGCCCAGTCTGTGGTTAGGAGTAAGTCTCTGCTTGTAGTATCAGTGTGCTACCCTGAAAATGGCAGTAATGTCAAAGTCAATATTGTGGTCCATTCCTACAACCCATGCACGTCTCCATAATGTCGGGAGGGGACATGTGGGAGGGGAATGTGACTACCAATTCTTAAATGAAAGGCCTTTTGTGACTAATGGCAATGTAGCATCTGAGCCCTTAAACAGCTTGAGGAACATGTGGGTCTTCAAATGGCTATGTTCATATAAAGGCATGTGTGTAACAGGAACTGGTTCTTTCACACAGCACCCCTTGAACATTGTACAGAAGCTATTTCTAGTAGCTTTCAAATGAAAATTAAAATGAATGAACCCCTGCAAGGGATCTGCATTTAGAGAATGCCATCACCCAGCAAAAATGCTGTTTGAAATTGAGTGGGTGCCTAAAATTGCAGATGCAGAAACCACCATACAGTATGAAGGGGCATTGCAAATGGTCTAAGCCCTCAAGATCTTGTTAATTCCAGCCATGTAAAGTATCCTCTTGCTTCCTTCTCAACCAGCCCATGAAGAAATCTGCACAACCAATGATGGTGTCATGTACCGTGTTGGGGATCAGTGGGATAAACAACATGACATGGGCCATATGATGAGATGTACTTGTGTAGGAAATGGCCGTGGAGAGTGGACTTGCATTGCCTATTCCCAGCTCAGAGGTACTGATTTTCATGTTGATATCACCACTTTAGTCTAAGTGTTTGGGGGATGTGAGAAATTGGTGTTCTTTTCCATCATTGTGAGTTTGAGCCCAGGCTCAAGAACTGTATATTATCAAGCTTTTCTTTGGAGTAGAAAGGGAATCAGAGGGACTACGTGAAATTCCTGTCTTGTTTACACGCTGAAAAAGTACTATTTCACCCTTTGCAGGCTAGCAAGGAGGGGCAAAACTTGATGAGCTTAGTCACGAGGCATCTCTACCTCCTTCTATCTACATTTAGGATCGGTGGCACTGTGACTTTACAGTCAGCTCAGCAGAGGCACCCCCCCTCTCAAGAATGGACAAAACTCCAGACTAGTCTGAAGTTTTATATGTAGAGCTGTCCTGTTTTATTGTTCTGCAGTGAAATTTTCAATTCCTCTGTGCTGGATTAGCCCTTTGCTGGCTAATCTATATGAAAAGTTGGCAGGACAGCACTGAGATTACTCTTATTTACTTATTTATGAGTGGTCCAAGTGGAGAAGTGCTTAAGCAATACCAAAAAAAGAAGACTTAAAAGTGCAGACATTCGATCATCCTACAGCTAGCTCACAGCATTGGCTTCATGTCTGGAAAAGGCAGGGGGGTTGCTGTCAAGCAGCCAAGAAAGGTCTCAACACCATTGCTGAAATGGGATATAATTTATAGGGAAAGGCTCACTCAAGAGCTTTGGGAGTGTTTGGGGTTTTTTTTATGCATTTATTTCATAACAGTGAGAAATGCACTGCTAAAAGTTCTGGTCTGTGAAACTCCTTTTTCCACATACACAGCTAGTTTTCTGCAGTTTCATTCTGGAGTGGTCTTTCTTGATGGCGGGGGGGTAGAGATACTTTGCTTTTTCCAAAGACAAAGGTTATCTAAGTAGAGCTGTTTAAACATAGCAGCCAGAGAAGGTCCTTAGTGCCCATAGGAGGGTCTGAGCACTGCTTGATTTATCCTGACGCCGTGCCCGTGGTGTGGGAAAGTATGATGGGGAATGAAGGCCCGGGATTAACTCAGTCACTTCCCCAAGGACAGATAGTCTGTGACTGACTCCGGAACTGCACTTGGTTCTCTTGAGTCCCAGTTAACAAAACAACATGATTCTGGGGTGGTTTTC
>WAAD01031544.1:90-68863 GCA_013389945.1 Fregata magnificens
ATTCCTCCAAGCAGGTCTTTGAAGAGGCCAAAGTTGGCTTTCCTGAAGTCCAGGGTTGTAATCCTGCTTGTTGCCCTGCTTCTATCATGCAGGATCCTGAACTCTACCATCTCGTGATCACTGCAGCCGAAGCTATCCCCAACCCTCACATCCTCAACCAGACCCTCTTTGTTTGTTAGTATAAGGTCCAGCAGCACATCTCGCCTCGTTGGCTCCTCCACCACCTGCATCAAAAAGTTATCCTTGATGCTCTGCAGGAACCTCCTGGATTCTGCGTGCCTCACCGTGTTGCTTTTCCAGCAAATATCAGGGTGGTTGAAATCCCCCATGAGAACCAGGGCCTGCGATTGTGAGGCTACTTTCAGCTGTCTGTAGAAGGCCTCGTTGACTTCCTCTTCCTGATAAGGTGGCCTGTGGTAAATGCCCATCACAGTGTCACCCAATCCAATAGATGATATGACACAAAAAGTGTGCAGGGGAGAGAGTGAGCGTGCAGCCATTTCATGGGTTTGGTAAGTCTGAAAGTAGTTACCGTTTTACCATTTTAATTTTCTCATCTGCAAAAGTTAATGAGCATAGTATGCATGGTTCCTCAGAAGGAAGAGTGGACTGTTCAAGATTAGCACTCTTTCATTAATTCCATTTATACCCTTTGCACCCATCCTGCATTTGGCAGGCTTTTCCGTATAATGCTACCAGAGTGCAAAAATGTGTAAAATGAGGAAAGGAATTGCTCAGCAAATAACTGAAGTCAGCACTGAAGGAATATAATGTTACTTATGACACACAGTTGAGTATTCAATCAGGTCTCTTTTATAAGCAATTGATAGTCTCGATAGCCCGTGCATAATGTTGTCAAGAGACTTAGAAGGATGTTAACATTTCAGTACTCTTGCCATTGATTTTTTTCTGCTTTGTTCATGACAAAAGTCAAAACATGACCTCTTATTCTACCGAATTAGTTCCAGAGCACTTGGCATTATTGACCTCCTAATGAAAATTAATGATGGCTCTTTTGATTCAGTCTTTCAAGTAGGCACACCAAGCACATTTAAGAAACAGGCACATTTATTTCTCATATTGAAATGAAATAACACACTGTTAAGTAACAAAATGTACATTAATGCAACATTAAATTTGCAGATTTAAGCACATAGAATTCAAGAGATTTAAACTGTGTTATCAGGAGCTGATGCTGCAAAGATTTAAGCTTGGCAATAACTTCAGAGCTGGAAAGCCAATGAATTTTACAAGTAAAGATACACATACACTTAGAATATTTCAGCCCCAGGCCCTAAATTTATAGTAAAAATCTGGTGTCTTGCCAGATATTTTTACTATGCGACAGAGACAATTGCACATTAGCTTGGGTTTTTCCATGCTTTTCTTTTCCCTTTTAAGGCTAGAGAAGAATTCAAATTCTTTTCAGTGACTTTTTTCTTCTGTGCTCACAAGCTGTCACCCCACAGTTGAGTGGATTTCCTCCATACGGAGCCTTACACAAACGTTTATGCATAAACTGACTTCAGTCTATGGATATGGATCCCTTCTCCCTTGCATCTCTATAAATAATGATTACCTCTATCAGGTGAAACAGGAAAGGTGAATGGATTCATATCTGGAGATTGGTGAAAGCTTGCCATTTTATCTAAACAACTTTCTGTTCCTGGGAAATTCTCCCATATTCCCAAGGAATTATTTGGATATCTGCAAGAATAATGGATAAACTAGCTTATTTTCTTCCTCTCTTTCCTTAGACAACAAAGATTATGATGCATATCTATCCTATACCAAAGTGGATCCTGACCAGTGGAATCAAGAAACTGGAGAAGAAGAAAGATTTGCTCTTGAGATCCTACCAGATATGCTTGAAAAGCATTATGGATACAAGCTGTTCATACCAGACAGAGATTTGATTCCCACAGGAAGTAAGTCATGTCTTTATGCTTGTGTGTTTCCTAAACAGCAAATGCAGTGATTGCAGTGATTGTTTTGATATCTTTTCTATGCCTGCTCCTTCAGAATGTCATCTTTCATCCCTCATCTTAGGGAATGATGAAGATAAGCCACCAAACATACTTAATGTGTATTTCCCAGATAAGAAGATTATTTTTTAGTAATTGTATTATATTGATCAAAGGTGAGACAGTGCAGAAAGGGCATGCATAAGTAAAGGAAATGAATGAGACAAACATTTTTTCACAGATTTTTGAGAGCTTGCATATCTAGGAATGAATAGAGCTCTTTGTTTTCTGTTCCTCAGAGTTTGCCTGGAAAGATATCCATGATTTTAAGTATTTATTACAGAAATTCAGATAGCAAAGGAAAAGTTGTGTTTGGACTTAGCCAAGGATTGAGTAATAACATCTACAGCAGAGCAAAGTAGTGAATTCTGTTAGTGTCCACTGAAGATAAATGTATAGTGGAGGTACTAGATCATTCTCAGAGACTGAAAATTAGAATTGATTCCAGCTGGTACAAGTAGACCTTTTTCATATTTCTTTCACATATTCCAACCTACGTACAGTAATTTTTTGTAAGTTGCTGTAGTATTCTTCATAATGTTACTGTAACCATACAGGCTGCTACCAAGTTCAATATCTTTTACTGAAGATAAGAAAGGATGCTTGGTATAAGCAAAGCACAACATCAAACATAATTACATGCATATTTTTGAAATCTACAACAAACTAAACATTAATTTGCAGGAGACACCACCGTTTTTGTGAGTGTGTGTAGTGGGGGCATGAAAGGAAAACAAGAATCTAACCTTACAGTACACCTCAGAGTATCATTTAGGTTTGAGATTGAGCCCCTGAAGCACATAGTTGCTGCTCTGTTGCCTACCTGGGTGACTTTGCTTTTTTAAAGGAAAAAACAGTGATGGACATACTTGTTCCAATAAAGATATAGATATTGATACAAAACCATAGCTCATGAACAAACACTCACAATCCACAGCGCGTGGGGGAATACATGTTTTGCAGGATCAGAGAATGGTTGAGGTTGGAAGGGAGGGAACTCTGGAGGTCATCTTGTCCAATCCCCCTGCTCAGGCAGGGCTACCTAGAGCAGGTTGCTCAGGACCACGTCCTGGCAAGCCAACCTGGCACATTTGCAAGTGATGTTTTTGCATATTTCAGTGAGCTCTTCTGGGAGCAGGGATTTGCCTCTGTTGTTTCTCCCCAGTCTATGGGAGAAAAGCGTTGTCTTAGATTGATTTTTGAGCACTTGTCTTATTTTGTAGCCTACATTGAAGACGTAGCAAGATGTGTAGACCAAAGCAAGCGACTGATCATCGTCATGACTCCAAATTATGTGGTAAGAAGAGGCTGGAGCATCTTTGAACTGGAAACGAGGCTTCGAAACATGTTAGTCACGGGTGAAATCAAAGTGATACTGATTGAATGCAGTGAACTACGAGGAGTTATGAACTACCAGGAGGTCGAGGCCCTGAAACATACCATTAAGCTCCTCACTGTCATTAAATGGCACGGACCAAAATGCAACAAGTTGAATTCCAAGTTCTGGAAACGTTTACAGTACGAAATGCCTTTTAAGAGGATTGAACCCATCACACACGAGCAGGTTTTAGATGTCAGTGAGCAGGGGCCCTTTGGGGAACTGCAGACAGTCTCCGCAATTTCCATGGCTGCTGCCACCTCCACTGCTCTTGCCACTGCCCATCCAGACCTGCGCTCCACCTTTCATAACACATATCATTCACAGATGCGCCAGAAACACTATTATCGAAGCTGTGAATATGATGTACCTCCTACCGGCACCCTGCCGCTTACCTCAATAGGTAACCAGCATACCTACTGCAACATCCCTATGACACTTATAAATGGGCAGCGGCCGCAGACAAAAACTAACAGGGAGCAGAATCCAGAAGAGGCTCACACAAACAGTGCGATACTGCCCCTCTTGCCACGGGAGACCAGTATATCAAGTGTCATTTGGTGACCGAAATGCAGGGGGCTGTCAACCCCCTTGAGTAGGAGCTGAGTCTGCAGTCCGGTGCCTGGAACTACATCCTCGACTGCTGCTGTTAAACATGCATTACAATCGATAACATACGAGGAAAAACAGGGTCTTGTACATATGTTTTTTGCAATTTCTTTGTAGCATCAGTCTTCCTGTTTTACCCATGTCTCTTCCCATTCACATTTTTGACTTTGTTTTATATGTCATTGGAATTTGTATATTTACATTTTTTTAAATGAAGAGACTGCTGTATAGATAGGAAACTTTTTTGCTTCATTAGTATAGTTTTAGACTTTTTGTTTGTTTGTTTTTAACCTTTCTTGGGAATGCTTGGACAAAGCTATGCTGATATCAGAAGCACCATCCATTTTGTTGGCCTGCCTAGCCTGATTCCTGAAGGCCATGCCTGCTGCAGTTCACCTCTTTTGGAGAATATTTGTTCTTAGAAGGACCCCATCCCTCACTGAGAGCTCCAGTTTCGTTTCTACTCCCCTAATGTGCACTGCTCCTTCCCTGCCCTTACAATGACCCCCATTCGGGGTAACACTACAGTCTGATCATCTAACATGTAACTTGGTAGATACCTGTCAAACAACAGAATATACCCAATCTGTATCGGTTGCTTCACAATAGTCACTACAGAGTGTGTAGAAACTAGAGATGGTTTTGTTTTTGCTTTCTTGGGTTTGTTTTTTTTAATTATTATTTTAAGAATGAGTTGATTGTATCCCTTTTATAAATATAAAAGCAAACCCTATTTTTAACACTTCCTGGAAGAGTATTAATGTGGTTGTGGATTTTATTTTTAAGCATTTAACTTTTTATTTTCCCCCTTTCAAAATCCTGCAAATAAGATCATTTGCAATTGTCAGGCAAGTAAGACAAGTGAGGCAATAGGCACTGAAGTGCAGAGAGTCCTGCTGATATTTACAGTGATAACTTCCAAACCAAAGGGGAATAAAGAGACAGTATTGTAGATGGTTTGTCACTTTGTATTATAGAAAGTGTTATTTTCTGAAAAAGTAAGAGCAAATCATTATTTTGCTGTGGATTACAGAGTCCCCTTGTATTTTAATGTTCCAAAAAATGTATTTGTTTTAAAATGATATATTCAGGATTAAGAAATCTTCTTTCATTTGGTTTTAGCTGGTAATGATAAGTAAAACTTTATTAATTTCAACATGTTTTCAGCAAGAACTCAGGCAGAAAAAAATGACATGAATACCAACAAATATAATTGTTTTCAGAATAAACTTTATTTATACAAAATTAATATTTAAATCAGACCTGGAAGTATTAAAAGCAATTTATTCACTTTAATGAATAAATAAATTAGTTGTATTTTTTATGTATGATTCTATCTTTGAGGAGTTGCAAATAATGCGTGTACCATGGCTGCCAGGGAAGAAAAAAAGAGACACTATGTTTACATCTGGACATCTCTGAGACAAGTGAAATAAGCATCTTACTCATACTTATGTTTTAAATAATGGAAAAGTCCTTTCTGGTTTTAGAAAGAGAGAGGAGTGGCGTTGTAGCTCTACGACATATTCAGGCCGAGCTCTCTGTTAGTCTCTGCTAGCAGAAGCAGAGGAGCTGGGGTAGATTTATTGGTTGCAGCATACTGTCAGACAGCCATGGGTTCGATTTACCCTGGCAGAAATGTAACTGGTATCCTGGCAAACGGACGTTATAGCCCATTTATGTAATTAGCTTTAGGTATTTTTATGGTAGCTGAATGATATTGGCAAATATAATTAATGTGTGAGGTTTGTTCATCCTGACTGTCACAATGAGAAAAGTACAGCTTATAATATTTTGGTCTTCTTAATGAGAAGTGATGTGTAGAAAGCAGGCAAACTGCCGTTTGGGGGATGTTTGTGGGAGTAATCCAGAACTGACAGTGTGGGAGGAAAAGACTATGCTCCTGTTGTGAAAGTCAAGGAATCTCAGTATCTGCATAACAAGCTAATAGAGCTTTGGGATGTGCACTGATTTTTATTTGCTTAAAAATGTTTATTTCTCTGATGATTTGCTCAAGTCCTTTTCTACAATCTGTTCTTTATTACGGTGTCTCCATCTGGACATGTGCCAAACATCCACAAAATGGAAATGAAGCTGCCAGGCCAGATAAAATTTTGAGAGCTTTGCACATTTGGTTATTTTCATAGTGTAAGAAAGCTATTATTTATTTGCTCTTACAGACACCTGTCAGGCACTGATGGTATTTTCCTTCATCCAGCTGGACACCAAATACCCCAGTATCCTCTGAAAGCAATGCATTATTTTTCCCCCTTTCCCTCCCCTTTACATGCCCTGGGGTAAAGACTGGGATGTGGAAGAAATGTAGAACGTAACTATCTGACCGCAGTCACATTTAGACGATCGGTAGGTGTTTCCATAGCCACATGGGGAGTACTTTTCTGTTGTTCTTTTTTTATGTAGATTTAAGCACTTTGAATAGCATGATTCAGGGATTGATGGATACTATTTGATATTCACACTACTTAAAAAAAGTTTTTCTTATAATCTTTTGTCATAATATTAAACAAAAGAAAAACAAACAAAAAAAAGAAACAAACCACAAAACAAAACCTGAAATAAATGGAGAAGCTGCCTATGGCTTTAGAAACATTCCTCCTTAGTATTCCTCCTCTGTGAACAGCTCTGTGTGGGGAACAGTGAAGGAAACTGTTGTGTGTTCATGTGCTCTATGTTTGACAAAAGCTCTGTTGGA
Organism: Fregata magnificens; assembly: GCA_013389945.1. Lineage (NCBI taxonomy): Eukaryota > Metazoa > Chordata > Aves > Suliformes > Fregatidae > Fregata > Fregata magnificens. Next base: position 6,815 of record WAAD01031544.1, read on the forward strand.
ACGCAAAATAAAATGGGGAAAAAAAAAAAAAAAACCACAACCAAACCTGTCATTGCCCTAGTGCTTAGGCTCCATCCTTTTTTGGTGAAGGTGTTCCAGTTTTTCACAATGCCGCCTGAAGTGTGCATACAATAGCCACATATAAGGTTTAGCCATAAGCAAATAGCACTTTATTTTAAAAACTGCACAGTGTGATGATCGGAAAAACTTACTCTGCCTGGTCTATAACTTCGGGTCTGTATGTGGATTCTATGCACATGAATAATCCAAGTGTGGTGCTTTGTCTTTATAAGGCTCTCTAATCAGGGTAGTCCTTGATATAAAACTAAAGGACTCTGTTGCACAACCTGTGGAAATTCAGTATGTAGGTTCTCCAGACAGCACATATAGCTGGACAGAAATGGGGGACTGTACAGTATGCAGCTAATTATTTTGAAGGCAAAGTGCATTGCTGGGTCTGATTCTGTTCTCATTTGCAGCAGTATGATTTGAGAGTAAATCTAATAAAGTTGAATGAGTGTAAGACTGATTTGTGTGGGAGAAGAAAACTGGAAAAGCAAAGAGAAAAAGAATTCATATTTGCAGTCTGTGAGAAGCTGAAATCTTGTCCGCAAGGAAAGCAGCAGCAAAATGTCTTCTGCCTTTTAGTAGGGACCCAGTTCTCACCTGGCAGCCAACATCAAACACTTTCAATGCGATCTGTTTCAGAGCTAAATACTGTTAGACTTAGATGAAAACTAAGATTTTTCTATTACTGCACAGCTGTGAAAACCATGTGTATGTTACATAATGGGTGATAATCAGCTTTGGAATAATTGGAAAGCTTGTTATACCCTCCTGATTAAAATTCACAAAGTTTTACTTGGATATTGTGCATTAATGACACATTTAAATTATAGATAAAGCAGTGAGATTTGGGGAAAACTGGCCTGGTAAACAGGCTTCCTTCATTCTTAAATTAAAAAAAAAAAAAGAAGAAAATATCAAGCTAGCAAGCCTAAGGAGACTTTAATTAAAATCCAAAGAAGAAAAAAAAAATCACAGTGGTAAAGTAAGCTCAAAAATAGGATAAAGGCCAATGAAGACGAAAGGTCAAAATACCCACCTGTTTTTTGACTGTATTGTGGCTTTTTTGGTCATGTAAAGCTCTGTACTCTGGCTGACCCACATAAAGCAACTGGCTTTTTTGGAGCCCATTCAGACAGATCAGCAACACAAATATGTCCCTATATGCCTAATACACTTCCCAATGATTTTGTACTTATTGGTAGTCTAGCACAGAGAGTTTTTGGCATGTCTTCTATTGTTGTGAAACAGAGGATGGCAGAAATCTGTCAGCCCTAAAAAAATCACTGTAACAGGCTTAGTTTATTATCCAGAGTAACTATATTCCTTCACACCCACCCCTTATCTGATTTGCTGTTATTAGAACACTTTTTTAAACCCATTTCTCAGCTGAGCAAGAGATTAATGTGATTGGCATCAGAAAAAATGTAAGCAATTTCATAACAATGAGTCTCCTTGTATAATGAATGCTGCAAGTTCCCTTGCATTTTTTTTGTATAATCACAACTCTTCACCTCCTAAATAGCCCACTGAGTGGAGGCTGGAGAACACCGTGTCTTTCATTCAAGATTTACTCAATTTAGTGGGGATACTGAGCTGTCATTTGTGATGTAATTTTGCTGGGCTATTTCCCATTGACTCTGGCTATATCCTCCAAGAAGACATGTTGGTAACATCGTACTTTTCCAGCTGGCCTTGGGCTGATTTTCCAGAACTTGGAGTTGTTGCCCTAGGGAGTGAAACTGATGCAAATGTTTCAGCTATTAAGAGTTTTCCTATGCTTTTTGTTTGCTTAAATTCTGTTTAACACAAAGTTTGACCTTTTCTCTGGACTAACAATCTTTGTGGGTGGGAGGTCAAGAGTCCACAGAGTCATGAAGTAGTCAGAGCAGAAATTACAGAGGCAGGCCTGATACCTTATCAAGAAAATGTATAAATTCTGAAGCTGCTCAGATTACTAAAAATTGAGTACACTGAGATTGAGGGTTGTTGAAGGAAAATATTCTGTTTGTTATTACAACCAGCCTCATTCTGAAAGCTTATCAGCATTCTTAAATTAAATAGCCAATATCCTAGATAATGTAATTTCAGAAATATTCAATAGTCAATTAAAATATTTTTATTTTGGTGGATTAAGAGTAACATGATTCTCTAGGATCTAAATGTTAAATGAAATAGATAACCTTTATCTAGTACTGAGATTACAGAGAGTACAAACATCTCTTCGCTGGGCCACTAGTATTAGGAAAACAATTTGAAGTAAAATTTGAGAGCTAAGAATTTGGTGGAGATATTTTTGATATTTTTTATAAAGACATCTCTCTTAAGGCATGACAGAAGGAACACACAAATTACTCAAAAAATAAAGTGGATGTGATTTTTAACCTTCTCTTTCTCTTTTTATTGAATATTACCTCTCTCTCTGCCCCCCTCAAAAATACAAGATCATCCAGGAAAAATGAATACCTACAGAGCCCATATTCTCAAATACATTTGGTGACAGATAAAGAAGTGCAAGCCGGAGTGAGGGGCGGCACCAGACGGCTGTGACTGAGAAGCTCTACAGTGGGGAGACTGTGTGGACCCGCACGGGGAGAGGGAGAGCACAGGGCCCTTTGGCCATCATGTTTAGTTACTCCTATGTCAGGAGGGTGCAGAAGGAACTATAAGCTCAATACATCACCACGCTTCTACCTGTTACAAGCAACACACAGAGAAGGTGGACAATAAACCTTGATATTAGTGACTGTAAATGTGAGAGCCCTCAGCTGACTGAGCACAGATGCCCTATTGGAAAGCAGCCAGAAGAGCAGAAACAGCTGACAGTGTTTCCCATTTACTCAGTGTGCAAAGTAAAAGCCAGCACTGAGCCTATAAAGAGGTTAGCTTACTGGGTTAGCGTGCAATCCACTAAATGACAATTACAGGAAATTGCCATCTCAGTCAGCTAGCACCACACCTGACCTCCCTTGCAACAACTTTCCATCCCATCCCATCCCATCCCGTCGTGTCCCATCCTCTCCTCTCCATTTACCTTGCAGGCTGTATTAAAAGCACAAGCACACAAAGCTTGCTGTGAGCCCTCCAGTTGGGGTACATGTGAAAACTCTTTGCAGAGATATTTAGGGTGAGTAGATATCTTCTCTCCTGAGAAGAGACTTACAGGAGCAAAGCTTTGATTTGTAAAAAGTTTTTATCTTCTTTCTCGGTTCTCACACCATTTTTCACATCCCCATAGAGTGCTCATGTCAAGCAACATCTTGATACTGTCCTGAACCTTCTGTGAGGTAAAAAGAAAGTCTTAAAAAGGTCACTCATGGGCTCAAAATATTTTCACCCATGCATCTGCCATTAAGCCGCAGGGTCTGCACACACACTCAAAAAACCAAAATTAAACAAAGAAAAGCAAAATAGTGATGCAATTACTAAACCCTATTTAAACCTGGTTTTTAAGGGTTTGTTGTTTTTCAGGGAAGGTTGTTTTCTCCTGCTGTTTTGTAGGAAGTTATGTGAGAGACTCTTTTAAATTTTCTTTTCATTCTTTGCATGACAGGTAAATCACAGGGAGATTTTATTTTTTTTTTAGAAAGTCCCATTCCTCTTTCGAAGTTTAAAACCTAAGTGGCAATGAATTTACAGACTTAGAAGAAATTGTTTGCCAGAGTTAATATTCTCTGGTGAACAGCTCACTGCAGCCCTAATTAAGTTCTTAGGGACATTTCAGGAGAAAATTTAAACAATTAGCATTATACATGTACCTTCAGCATCGCATTAGAACATTGTACATTTGTCTTCTTAAAACCCAGCCAACTTCAAATGGAACAATTATGTAAATACAGAGCAGAGAGGAAAACAGCAACACAACTGTCTCTCCATCTATCTTAGCAAAATAGTTCAATGACATCAGGCTCCTACTTTGACATCACTAACCTATGCCTACCTCAGCAAAACACATGAATCTTTGCAAAATGTGCAGATATCTGGGAAAAATTGTTACAATAAGCACTCTCAAATCTTAGTTACATCACAAAAAGCACTTTATACATTTTCATGCCTATACATGGATACTCTAACTTGTAATCATTTAATCATAGAACAGTACAACAAAATAAAATAAGTAGCATAAAAATTCAAAAAAATTCAAGCAAGTCCCAAAAACCTGGGTTTCTTCACAGGACCACATTTTCGATGTGCTGCAAGAAGACAAACTTGTAACCAGGACATTGCTAGGTGGCACTGTGACACAGATATGTACCTAGAGGTGGGAGAAGTATAGTGAAGATGCTTCCTGGTCATGTCACGACCAGGTAGGTGGTACCTGACTAGCACTCAGCTAGTCCTGCTGCCACAGGAGATTACAGAAATCCTCTGCCTGTAGGACACCTGATACCTGAATTTACCAGGTACTTCCTTCACCTCCTGGGTGCCATCTTATATAGCCTTGTTAGAGGTAGGAAATGTTTTTTCTAGATGACAAGATCTAACTGAATCATAGGAATATCTGCCAGAGTTCCTATCATTGTAAATAATAATTAGCATCAGTACGGTTCATCTCCTATTTTTTCCGCTTACCTTTTCACTCTCCTAAACAGAACAGACTGTGAATAGCTCTCAGTGCCATATAGCAAATAGCATTCCTACACTTTTTTGGTTTTTTTTTTTAATGTTAGATACTTGAAGAGTGAGACACTACCTGCTTGAAATGACACTTGCCAAATTGTTCTTTATGGAGTTTTGAAGAAAAAAATCCCTGTTCAGTCATTTTGGGCACCTTACCTGCCACATAACGAAAGAGGCATCAGGACTAAATCTCCTACCTGTGCATGTTGCACCTGTTCAAAGAGCTGCTGGGTTTCCTCAGCTCCCACTTCAGTCAGTTCTCCACTTCATAGATTCTCCAACAAAGAGGTTTAGAAAGGGAAAATGATGCTTTCAGGTGCCATAATATACGGAGTCTCAGACACAGTGAGTCTGATGCCACATGCTCACTGAGAGATCAGGCTTCTGTGAGAAACCTGAGGTTTCCTTCTCATTTTGGCCTTCTGATTGCCATCTGTTGGCTTGCTAAGGTTCTCCTAAGACTCAAAAAATAAAATAAAATCATATATTTCAAAGTCAAGGCGAATCAATGAACATGTATGATATAATCATTGATTGTTTCAAGTAGCTGACTAGAACACACAAATCTGCCCCTTTTTCCCATTCATCCTGTCCTTCTGCCCGAGTCAGTCACAAGCTGTAACTTATTCTAAATGTTCCGTAAAGATACTATCTAGGGTTTTTATTATTATTTTAGTCAGCAAACTCAGAAATAGTTCAATATAACATCTTGGTTTCATCATAAAAGTTTGCAGATTCATTAATCATTTTCATTTTATCCCTGTTCAGCAGCTAATAAAGTTAAAGTAGGCAGCTGCCCGGTGCTGGGCAGTAGTGAAAGAGCCAACATATTTAGTGAGTTGAGGATACTAAAAGAAAATATTAATCTTAGCACTTACAATAAAATGGAATTGAAATATCTTCCCAACATTATGTCTAAAATCCACTGCTGGCACTCACAGCAATTTTGAGTCACATATGAATTTTGCAAGAAAAGCACGCTATTAAGTCTGTGCAGTTACTACTGTCCTGTGACTATTCATAATATATATGCTTAAACATATGCACCATTTCATAGGTAAATATTTTTATTAACATGTAGTACATAGCTGCACTTTCTTCAGAAGATAAGAAAACAAAAAGACCAAAAAGACCTTTACAAGAAAGAACATGTGCCTAGTTGCAATAGTAGAAGAAAAATTTCACTGCCTTAATTTTTACAAAAAAAGCTGCAAATGCAAGACAAGTAAAGAAATAAAGGTCTGTAGAGAAACATTTGATTCTAATGTCAACCACAGCATCTTTTTACCAGCCACAATTTCTCTAGGGGATTTAGTTTCTTTAATTTTATTCAGTTACTTAGCTCAGGAGGAGCTGGCTGTCCACAAGCAGAGTGCACAACACAACTCAAGTAGTAACAGTCCCTTCTTGGGAGCACGCTATTCAAAGTTAATAGCTGGATAAACATCTCGATAAGGCACTTGATTATGAAAGCTCTCAGCTGGCCTTCTGTAATTCTGGGAACAAGCATAGTTGAAATGCTCTGTAGCTCCTACTGAATACATGCACATATACTGAAGATATAAAAGTATACTTACCAACTTGAAAACATTTTGCATTGATGGAATGAAACAAACAAGTGCCATGTTAGGCTTTGGGATCATTCTTCTTAATTTTCTTAATGGTTGGTAAAATTAAAAAATAATTCTGCTCAAGTCAGCAGATTTGACACTGTGTATAACTGGTGCAAAAAAGAGCAGAATCAGGCCCAGAATTTGCGAACATGGATTTCTGGTTATTCTATAATTTAATTGAGGATTCAGCATCATTGCCTTTTCCAAATGTTCATTACTATTGCCATATAAATCATAGATTAACATATGCATTGTTACCAAGGCTTTCTTTAAGGCTACAGATATGACTAAAAACTAGAAAATATGCCTCTTCTTTTATACACTTCATGCAAAATCACTGAAGTTAAAATAGAAGCACTAAAGTTAAGTAGAGGTGCATCAACCTATATTTATGTCTACTGTATATTAAATATTTTACCTACAGAGATTAACTTATATTTATTTTTTAAAAAAATTAGATGGGTCATAGCTAAAAGCAACTGCTTTTTTGTAGTAATACTATACACATTGCTGAGAAGCAAGAGAGTCGTGATCAAAATGTTACCTAGTTTCAGTGTATGTTACTTTGAAAAGAACATGTTTTATGTTATCCTAACCTTTGGAAAATCCACCAAGACTGGTCTATAAAACTGAACAGCTTATTGTAACAACCTTAACATATTAAACATTTTTGTATTTTCATCAATTTTTATTCTTACAGGAGAAAAGACATCACTCACTAAATATGAATGCTGCACATGTTAGCAATAGAAATATTGATTTTTGTAACTTTGATTGCACTTGCCTTAACTTTTCCATACATATATACAAACACAAATAACACAGAGGGGAAAAAAAAAGATGACTAAGGGAAATAAAATCCACAAAAGTAGGCAAGTTTTGCATTATTTAATGAATAATGACACATGATCATATTCACTAGAATCCTTGTAAACAGCACATGATGCCGTAGGTTTGTTAAAGCACAAGACGTACTTTGTCTAGATTAAAAAACCACAAAAACAAACAAAAAAACCCCTTTTGGTGTGACTTTGCTTTAGGTTTAAAAAAGTTGGATGTTTAAAAACAAATCTTTATTACTTGGATATGAATATTTTTGTATAATAATATCTGAAGAAGGTTTTAAAACAAAACAAAAAACCCTACTTGCTTTATGGTGTGCAAATTTTAGAGAAAAATAAACAGGGTACGTGTCCGGTTTGTAAAAAAATGTTCTCCTTTCAAGATTACTCTTTCACTGGCTAAATGCAAGGTTATGACAACTTGAAATACTTTTTTGTGAACTGACAAAGAAAAATAAAGCAATGTGAATAATTTGCGTATGCAAACTTTTTTTAAAAGAAATTGTTGCTAATAGCAATACAAATTTAACAGCATGATAGGGAAGGCTTTGAAGATTCCAGTTCAGTGATTTGGCTTGCAGGACATACTGGGCCAGAGCATGTGTATGGGATAAACTGGGACAGCTCCACTGGAGGCAATGGAACTGCTCCAGCTTACACAAGCTAAGAACCTGACCTTTTGCTTAAGAATACTTTTAACAGTAAATACCCCTCCATTAATATTTTCTTTCTTGTTGTTTCCTCTTGTTCAGCTGTTTTATTTCTTAAGGATATTTCTTTAGGATATATATATTCTATGCGTATTCTTTTTTCTTAAAAACATGAAGGGTTATGGATTTACTCATAGTAAAGCAAGTAGTGTAGTCTCATAACTCTCTGAGGGAAAGATTTCATGTGCATGTGTGGGTGCACACATATGTGTTTGATTTACTACTGCATTGCTCCACTTTTATGGCTGTTTGGCTCCACTGGGGCCACAGGGTGACAGGGGAATAGAGTAACATTGTACTGAAGAACTTTTTTTAGTAGTGTGTGTGTGTGGTGTGTGTGAGCACAGTGGAAGACCCTGACTGATACAGGAACTGTAGTGGAACAGAAGTAGCTCAAATCACAGCAATGTTGTCATTGTACAAATGACAGCTAATGAGAAAATGTCCAAAAAGGCATAACTGAAAACCTGGATGAATGCTTTTCTTTTTTAAGTTTGTTGAATATGACACCATGCCTGGATCAGGACAAATTCCGTCCTTGGTTTTCCAAATGGACTGTAAGCTCTGTGGCTCTCTTCTCAGCTGCAGTGTCATAAATCAGGAGTGTCATTATCCAAGACAATGGGTTCATACCCATGTTATACCAGTCACAAGAACTGCAATCACCTTCTTTTTGGCTTTTCCATCAAGACCCTCATCTACTCAACTCTTTGAAAGACACAAGAAACACTTAACTTGTTTCCACTCTTTCATTATTTTTTTTTAAGTTGTGTGTCCCCTCAGATTCCAGGGGAATTGCTCCAAATTTGAACCTCTATGACACAAAAATTTGGGGCCTTGCAATAAGAAACAGGCAGCAGGGCACAGCAGCTCTTACAAAGGCTGATCATATGCCATAGCTAGAGCTTAAGTCAGCAAAAGAGCTAGCGATCTTCCTCCTCAGGCTCAGGCCATAGACCACCCTGTGTCTTTGTAGCTCCTGAGTATCACAAGACTTTTAAGACATGACAACTGGATTGGTTTACCTGCAGCTACTCATATTTAAATAAATTTTTAATATAACCACTGTATCCTGCACCTGCAGTCTGGAGCCTGGAGTCAAGGTGACCTGTATTACAGAATATTGTTTCTACAGACGGTCACCTTTTTGAACTGCATCTACTTCTCATGAGATTTTTATCTTTGCTATACAAAATATCAGTAAGATCATATGATTAAATTATCATGGTTTCACCAATATCAACACAATTCATTGGCCTGGTATGGTGGCAGGAAATGCATTTAGCATTCTGTTAGACATTGTAAGAATTATGATTACTCAACTACCAGCATGTCAAGTGCACAGAAATATGGTTATCCACTGTAAATTAAAAAAAAAAAATATGTATATTTAGTTACATTTTTTAAATATTGCTATTAAACAGACATTAATAAAAAAAAAAATCAAGAACACAAAGGGGTCTATTCTTTACTGCATTACTCTGCATTCCTTGCAGTTCTTAGACTCATGACTGAGACAAGTATGAATGCAGAAATGTTATTAATTGTTGATGGTTGGACTTGATGATCTTACAGGTCTTTTCCAACCTTAATGATTCTATGATTCTATGATTCTAATTGCTGATATTCCTTCCCAAAATTATGCACATGTAAACAGACTGAGAAGCCACATAGGGCTGCATGCTTGAAGAGAGACAACCACAGGAAAAAGTAAGTAAACAAGAAAGTTACTTGAAAGAGCACTCTAGAGTCCTAGTTCCAAAAGATATATGAATAAAGAGAGAGAAAGACAGAGACAGAGGCAAACAAACAGAAAGAGAAAAAGCACCAACAAGCTCCAGTACTGATAAAAACACTTAGAGCACATCTTAGAGCTTTCTTAGAGACTCCTGACCTGCACCATATGGAGTTGTTATCTGGAACTCTACATTTAATGATGGCTGTTTCCTGACAAAACCACAGAATCAGTCTTATTTTCTTTTCTTCTGCTATGAGCTCTCATCCTCATATGGTCCTCCCCTTCAGCATGCTGTAACTCAAATACTGGAAACAAAGTTCCTGAGCGTAGAAAACTACCTCTGTTTTCGCGGGTCTTTTGGATCACCAAATTATTATTATAATCAATATCATTCATTGATTAGATTACCAATTTTCCCTCTCTTTTATGACTACTTATTTTCCCTTTGTATTTTTCCCAGTGTGCTTTTTTATTTGTTCTTTTTTTCATATTTACTTTATTTTGCATAGATAATTGAATTTGGTAATTAACAAAAAATATGTATCTTTTAAGTAGTAGGTTTGCCTTCTTAGGAATTCAGTGAGGTATCTGTAATTGAAACATAGGGTCTTGAACAGAGTGTGAAATGCAACTATTCACATGCTTGTGAGCCTATGTGTTAACTACTGCATCGGGGAGATCAGAATGTCGTTTGAAGTAATACATACATTACTGAAAATTAAATGCTCAGGTATTTATGGTATCCACTGAAGTGCAAATAAAGCTGTTGGTTGTAAGTACAGAGCTGTTTTATTTTAACTGGAGGACTATGTACAAGGTCTTCTGTTAAACAACCTGCTAAGAACCATAAAAGACACCCTGATAGTCATATACTACAAAAGGTGATGCTGACAATAAGAAAAAGAGACATTGCAATGCAAAGTAGATCTGTAATTGCAGTTTAAGTTTTCAAAATCTCTCCAAAAGATCTGAGAAACACATCCTCACCTGAAATAGACTCATGGATTACACACAGGTTCGTTTCAAAGCTCAGTGAAAGCAAATGTCAAAAGTAAAATGAACAGTAAGCGTATTTTTCAGCAGAACAGGAACTACAGTACTGAGAATAATGCTAACATGCAGACAGAGGACATAAAACAGTAACATAGAAGTGACGTCTAAATGCTTTGTCTAGAGACTGAAAAATAGGCTCCAGAAAATTAGTCAGAGATCTTTAAAGTGCTTTACTTTCCAGTCACATTCAGAATGGGTTCGTTCTTTTAAATCAATATGCATGCCACAAAATCAAATAACTATTCTTCTAGGCTATTAACGCTGATGAAACTTAACCAGTTTAGTATGTTCTCCATACTTCTATTGCAGAGGAATATGTGCTGAGCAAGGTAAAGCTAGGACAAAGCCTGTGCCCTTTAAGATTACTTTATATGGCACTCTCATTTCTGTCTTGAGAAATTAGGTGTTCACTATCATCAGATTTAGTATTGGCTATGGTGAAGACAGCTGTCAGAAGCAACATAACCCAAATATTTGATGTGGGAATATACTGTGGCTTCTCTGTCAGCAGCACTGGTGTACTGGCTCTGGCTGAGGGGGAGCTGGTTTCCCCCCCGCCAGCCCGCTGTGCCCTGTGTGGGCGGCTGGAGGCGGCACCGGTGCCTGGCTGTGGCCGGGCGGTGCCTGCCCAGCCCCGGGGCTGCCTCTCCGGCATTTCCCCCCCCAGCCCCGCTGTGGGATCCGGGGAGGGGGCGGCCAGGACAGCCGGCCCGGGCTGGCCGGGGCTGTTCCGTACCGTGTGACGCCCGCTCAGGGATAAAAGCTGGGAGGGAGGGAGGGAGGGAGGGGGAAGCGGGGGCGTTCGTGGTTGGGGACGTGTGTCTGTGCCCTCGGGAGCAGCCGCGGCACGTGCTGGGGCCCCGCTGCCCGGGCGGGGGCTGGGCCTCGCTGTGGGGAGGGGCGGGGAGGGGGGGCCCTCTTGTCCTCCCCCTTCTGTTTTATTAAGCTGCCTTTGTCCTGACCCAGGAGGTTTCTTTCCACCTCATTCTCTCCCCCTGCCCTGCTGAGGAGGGGAGTGACAGAGCGGCTGGGTGGCACCCGGTGTCCAGCCGGGGTCAAACCACCACAACTGGATATGCTGCCAACAGCAACCACAAGCTTTTTGTTCTCCAGTGAGCGTCATCCTGCACCCCATAGTAGCATCACATGTACTGGAGTGAATGGAAAGAATACAAAAGCACTAAAGGAGGAATATACCATGAAAGAGGATGCAAGAAAAAAAGCTAATCCTCCTATCCTGGTTGACATGTCATCCCACATGATAAATTCCTTGTTGCCTCCACCAGGCCCTGCTTGGTCCCAGTTTCTGGCCCCAGACAGATGAGACAGATAGACAGTGCTGAGCCACACCTTTTGAACTCCTTCACGCAGTGCTAGCTCAGCCACCTCTACACTCCTTACTGCAGGAGGTGACTTCCTCCAAGTTAACTTCCAAAACTCATCTGGATGTAACTATTAATGATATGCTCTATTTGGCCATAACATTTCATGTACTATCAATACATTACATTATTTTGCTGTCTTCTGGGAAGCTAGTTTTTGCTTTTGATGTCCTGCATGTTCTGATACATCTAAGAGGACATTCTCATTATGGAAAATTGGCTGTAAAGTTAAGGAGTCTATATTTGTTTGGGTATACAAAAGTGAGGATGTGGTGGTATGAAAGCAGAGACTAGTTTGAAATTGTAAGTAATGGTGAAGAGCAGCATTTCTTCTAATGATTGAAATCACAGAACATACACTTCTAAGCAAATAGTTAATTAGCAATTAATGTAATCAATAGACGTCTGGAAAAAATCTCCTTAGATTATAGCTAAATGAAATACAATAAAAAGATAGCAACCTAAATATGCATTTGCCAAAAAGATTTGAGCATTTTGTAAAGGAACTGTTTCAAGCTTTTAAGTAGATGATACTTCCAAAAAATCCTCAAAAACTATGTTTTAATCTATAGTAACTTTGTGGAAGTTGCCTCAGTCTCTCTGGTAAATAATTAGCATTTTTAAACTGATTAAATAAATATTTATGTAATAGATTAGAAGGGGTTTCAAGGATTTATTACAGGCTGTCTTTCTTGTAAATAGGGTGGAATGTCTCTGATCTAATCTCCTGGATAAATAATACATTTTATAACTTTTAATTAAAAATGGAAGAAGTGGAAATTCTTTTAAACAAATATTTAAATACGTTCAAGGATTTGATTCAAAAGTGACAAAAGCCATCAGACTTAAAAACCAGAAGGATATTCCATCCTTGATTTCTGTTTTCTTGCTAAAATAAAATGCCAGTTGCTGGAGGTTCCCTTCAGAGCTTGTCCTGTGGGGTTGAGAAATGAGGTCTGGCCTTCAAACTTGCATGTACCACTTTACAAAAACTATTGTGATCTGAAGCTGAATTAACTTTAAGTAGATACTTTTTAATATTTGTTGCCTAATATGCTTTATACATCAGCATAATCTGGAGCACAAGTGATAGTGTTACAGAGCTTTTATTTCAATGTGGAAAGAGATAGCTCATATCCTGGAGAGATTATGCTCACAGATCAGGAATTTATGCAACTGTTCATCCTTTTATTAGTCTTGATAAAAAAATACCCACTCAGAAACAGCAGAAAAGAATTTGGTTTTCCTCCTGACTCCTACTTGTAGGTGACTTAACCACTGGAGGGAGAGAGCTTCACCCTCTTCCCAGAACTAAGAATGAATTTACAGTGGATGTGAAGTAATTTTCCCACCCTTCCTTCAATTGGGAAATTATTTCTGGGAAAATATTTTCTCTTGTGAGATCCTTGTTGTCTTAAAATACCTTGTAGGATGTGGCCATAGTAGAAAATAAGTTGCGAAGCTGTGGAGAAGTGTAAATCTCCTCTGTTTGTTATGAAAGACACTCCATGAAAGAAGCCTGGACAAGTCCAAAAAGGCTTGGTGCCTGCTTCAGATAGGTGCTACTTAGTAGCCTCTTAGCCTCTTTGAAGGTGCCACTGAGTAGAAATAAAGGACAGTCCTATAAATATTGCACAAACACTACTGGCTGTCGAGTCCAGTCCTTACTATAAGTACACGATGTGGTACTTTTCTTAAGCTTAAATCCAAGTAATTTTTGTTCTTATTTCTCTTTTAGAAATATTGTTCCAGACCATCACTTTCTACTGTTCAGAAGTCATTAAACATTTATCCTAAATATATTGTTTCTGTGCCAATGTTGTTTCTATGTTCAAATAATGCTCTCATTCTTTGTGTTTACACACAAAGTAATAGAGTATTAAGTATCATCCATGTTCTTCTCAGCCTTTTTTTTTGAGTAAGATAAACAAGACAAGCTAGTCTAGTCTTCCCATAATAGTCTTCCCCCTCAGCGTAATTAAGGATTCTCCATGATGGTTCTGGTTTGAAAACAACTTTCTTGAATGTGGTGGAGCCTGCGGTATCCTGCTAACAAGCTGCAAGACATCTTCCACCAAGGCTTTGTAAAATGTCACTGATACATCTGTCTCTATTTTGAACATATTTTTCCTGACGACAATGAACTTGTTTTTATGGATGTCTAGAACAATGACTCAGAATTGCCTCATGATGAACTATGAACTCTGTATGTAAGAGTTTGGGGCTGGGGGTTATTTTTGGTTGTTGTTTTTTGGAGGCAGTTGTTATAATCTCTCATCAATTTCCAGCCTTTAGTTAAGTCTTAAGCTCTTCTGATGTGTGTCCATATTATTCTTATATGTATTTATTGACAGTGCATCCCAAAGTTGTGAATCAGAACTTTTCCTTAGCACAGCTAACAGCAAAGGCAATGATGACAAGACTGTCCACAAGACTGATCTAAGAAGAGTTCCATTACCAGCCTCTCCTGCCTGATTTTCTTTTCAACATAATCCAACATAATCTCCTTTATCTATTCTTTTATCAATTTATTGATTAATAATTTCCCATGCAGCATCATAGTAAATGTTTTACTGAAATCTGGATTGATTAGATCTATTTTATTTCCATTTTCTAGAAAACCAGAGGTCTTACTTGAATGGTGTTGTACCATGCATAGATGATAGACCCACTCCATAACTTTCAGGGTCTCTTCTAAAATATTCCAAAATGCTACATACTGCTGAAGTCAGATAAAGGAGTCTGTATTCAGTTGTCACTTCTTCTCCATTCCTTAAATGTAAGTACTGCAATTCCAATTCTTTAGCCAAGAGGTACAGTTATCAACTTCATAAATGTATTAACAATTCTTATTATTTGACCTAGATTTAATGTGCAGGCTTTTTAGACCTCTTGGGTGGTTATCTCCAAATTGAGTTTTACTTGAGTCTTTGATTTAGTAATTCCATTTGCCTACTGGCTTTCCCATTATGTTTTGGGATAGTTGGCTAGTCTCCTTCATCAATCATATCAGAAAAAAAGGCAAAGCTTTGATTTACATTTGGATTCATGCCAACACTGCCTTTAATCTTTGCTCCATCCTTATTGTGTAGCAGGGATGGGAGTGGAGGTGGGATGCCTTTTCTCATTCTTGTTTATTTATATGACTATTTTTATGGTATAAGTTCATTTGCAAGTTCTAACTCAGCTTTACTTTTGCCAGTGTTGATTTTACCTGACCATAGAGACCTCTAATTTTACTTTGAAAGTATGTATTGCTTTTTCCCATTCCTTAGTGAGGTTTTTGTTTATTCTTTTTGAGGAAGGGATTTTCCCAATAAGTCTACTGTTCTTCCCTATACTTTTTCCACATATGTCTTCCTCATGTTGGTCACCTTGAGACCAGCAAATTAAACAGTGACTGGGCTCATTCTTTGGCCCTGGGGCCAACTGGTGCATTGGTACTATTAAACTCTTTTGGCATCCAAAAGAGGTGCCTTATCCAAATTGTCTATTAGGAACAGTCACACAGACTTGCTCAGGCACTGACTAGGAGGGCCCTTGGTGGCCCAGAGCAAAATCATGCCAGAGACCCTTTTAACAATGTGAGAGTGAGATAGAGCACTACAGGCAATGTTTAACTAACTCATGTAGATGAGTCACTGTGTTCCCCAGCTCTTCCTTCACGTTCACTGCAAACGAGGGCAGAAAGTTGCTAATTCTCACCATCTTTTAATGAGTTTCACACATTTTTTTATTATGTCTTAAAGCTTAAACACTCAGAAAGTAATATTTTGGGATACTTCTACCATCCTATTTAGAAAAAAAATGCCCAATCTTGATGACTTCAAAAACCATCTGGAAAACACTGAGTAGGAACATACTAAAGGTTTAGAGACCTGAAATATTTCCCTATTTAATAGTAAATGTCTTGTGAATTTGATGAGAGTGGCCTAGTTTACAGTTTTGAATACTTGAGACTGTAGACCACTTGAGACTACAGACCTCATACAATTTCAACATAGCTAAGCATCATCTGGCTTGCAACCAAATGGATGTCAGATGAGTTCTTAGACAGTCAGCCTACTTGTGTATTTAGGGTCAAGTATGAAGGCCATAGTATCTTCTGTCCTCAAATAGGTAGCAAGGAATTTGGAAGAGCCTAGGGAACCCTGGGCACTCTCCTTGTTTGTAGGAGTTGAAATCATATCATAATAAAATTTCAATGTATTGTGATTTGATGAAAAGAATTAATGTTATATTATATTCAAAAGCATACAGAAAGTAGCTGCCTTCAACTCAATGGTATGATATAATTGATAGGCTGGTTTTTTAATTTACCAGTGGAGAAAGAAAAAATATCACTTACTACATACACAGAAAACTTTCCATGAATGGTATTCTGAACTCTGATTGTTATTTTCTTCTCATTTCTATGCCAGTAGACTTAATCGAGACCGAAGAAATAAGAAAGGCATTTTCAGTAGTTTCTTCTGCATTTTCAGTCCAACTACTGACCTAATTTAACTATAATCTTCAGCTTTTTCCAGAGAAAACTGAACTGGGACATAGGCTTCTCAAAGTCTGCAGCATCTTCTGATGTGAAATATCAGACCATGACAGGTTATGGGTTAACTGAAGGCACGAAACAACACCACAAGTAATATTTGGAAATGCTTTTCAAGGGTTTGAAAGAACAGCCAACTACAAGCAAAAAGGTAGAAGCAAAGCATGAGTTTTATTGTGTGCTATCTAAAAATGAGACTCAGCTAATTCACAAATTGAAACAAAGATACATTATTAGTAGCGTAGTATGAGAAAAAGAGATAAAAGGCTAGTACATATTAGTAAATCTTGCACTTTGTATTTGAAACAACAGTCAGTGGATTTTGGGGATTTTTTTGTTGTTGTTCTATCCAACAAGCTTTTCCAAGACATGATTTAGGCGTCCCTGCTTCCCATTACAAAAAAATACCATGGTTTTCTGGTCACACTATTTGATTCTGTTGAAAATAATTTTGAGTATCTTAGGAAAGCTCCTGACCTGGATTAACACACAAAGAATTTCCAAAAAATGAAACTATCCCTTTGTTTTGTTGTTGGGGTTTTTTCCCCCCCCCGAGGCATTCCTCTGTAGTGGAGCTACGGAGATGCTATTTTGTGCAACTGTTACTGATACTAGTAGCTTTCAAGACAAGTTTTGAGGACAGACCACTGAAGATATTTGCTTCTGATTTTAACTGGATTTGTTGGATTGCTGAATAATTCTCTTATTTCACACATCTCTATCCATGCTGCTATGGAGATTTTATTTATTTATTCATTTATTTATTTATTCATTTATTTATTTATTCATTTATTTATTTATTGTGGAGCTATTCCTGTAGAATCTTGGTTTTTCTTTACATTTTCATGTGGTAGGTTGACCTTGGCTGGCCGCCAGGTGCCCATCAAGCCTCTCTATCACTCACCCTCCTCAACAGGACAAGGGGAGAAAACATGATGAAAAGCTCGTGCATCAAGATATGGACATGGATATCACTCAGCAGTTACTATCATGGGCAAAACAGACTCGACTTAGGGAAATTAATTGAATTTATTGCCAATCAAAATCAGAGTAGGATAGATAATGAGAAATAAGAACAAATCTAAAAACACCTTCCCCCCATCTCTCCCTTCTTCCCAGGCTCAACTTCATTCCCAACGTCTTTACCTCCTCTCCCTGAGCAGCCCAGGGGAGACAGGGAATGGGGGTTGCGATCAGTCTATAATGCTCCATTTCTGCCACTCCTTCTTCCTCATGCTTTTCCTCTGCTCCTGCTTGGGGTCCCACCCATGGGAGACAGTCCTTCACAAACTTCTCCAACGTGGGTCTTTCCCATGGGCTGCAGTTCTTCATGAACTGCTCCAGCATGCGTCCTTCCCACAGGGTGCAGTCCTTCAGGAACTGACTGCTCCAGCATGGGTCCCCTGCTGGGTCACAAGTCCTGCCAGAAGACCTGCTCCAGCATGGGCTCCTCTCCAGGGGGCCGTAGTTCCTGCCAGGAGCCTGCTCCAGTGCAGGCTTCCCACGGGGTCACAGCTTCCTTCAGGGCACATCCTCCTGCTCCAGTGTAGGGTCCTCCACGGGCTGCAGGTGGATATTTGCTCCACTGTGGTCCTCCATGGGCTGCAGGGGGACAACCTGCGTTGCCATGGTCTTCACCACAGGCTGCAGGGGAATCTCTGCTCTGGTGCCTGGAGCGCTTCCTCCCCCTCCTTCTTCACTGACCTTGGTGTCTGCAGGGTTGTTCCTCTCGCGTATTCTCACTCCTCTCTCCCAGCTGCTATTGCACAGCAGTTTTTCCCCCTTCTTAAATATGTTATCACAGAGGTGCTACCACTGTCGCTGATGGGCTCCACTTTGGCCAGTGGCAGGTCTGTCTTGGAGCCAGGTGGAATGGCTCTGTCAGACATAGGGGAAGCTTCTGGCATCTTCTCACAGAAGCCACCCCTGCATTCCCCACCGCTACCAAAACCTTGCCAGGTAAACCCAATACATTCCATTAGTGTGATCTGCAATGAGACCATCTGATCATTTGTTTGGAAGCTTTCCTGTTTCTTTTGTAAGTTGTCATTGTGCATATTTACCAAGGAAAACAGTGCCAATTTAGAGAGGTTCAGTGGTTATATGGTCAGCATTATGTTGAAAGATGATTGCTGTTCTCCAGAAAGCACAAAATGTGCCTACTCTGGTTGTCTAGGTTTTATATTGACCAAATAATCATAGCCAAAAAAAACCTAGTTAAGATACTTTTAACTCAATTTTAACTCTTCAATACTTTCCTTGCAAAATCTGTGCACAGGTCATTCAACTTCATCTTGGTTTGCTTTACCTGGGTGAAGCACCTTTCAATTATCTATTATCCTACTTAGCTTAACCCCATACCCACAGCTTAGAATTCATTTCTTTGTTCTTTGTGGTTATGTTTATTGTCTTTCCACACAGAAGGAAGTATGTTTCTTGTTATGAAGTGTACCAATGACATGCAAATGACCGCAGCAGTCTAACAGAATCAGGAAATCTAAAGTGAAGGCACCTAACATGTCCTTGCCACCTGCCACTGTATTAAGCTAAATAAAAAGAAGGCAAGAAGATGGCACCACAGTGAGGATTATGGATGAAGTGTCAGGCATTATTTTAAATCTTCTTATCTTCTGTCAGCTTAAATCAAATTCTTGAAAGGTACTGGGGCGGAGAACAGGGAGGTGGCTCTGCAAAGTGCCTAAATTAAAAATGTTTCTTTTTTCCTGTGAAGCAGCATCATTTCTGATACTTATTCAGAGTAATACCTGTTAAATGTGGTAATGAATGAAAGATTTTATTGCTTCTGCTGTTATCAGCCCTACAGAGCCAGCTACAGCTGGGTACAAGTGGAGGCTTCTCCACAGAAATAACCAAAGTAACACTGACTGCAGTCTAAGGCAATCTGAGGCAATGATCTAATTTACTGATGTCCTCGGGTTGCCCAGGTGCCACAGCTGACATAAAATGAAGGTAATGTGACTACACAGCTGTCACCAAGGGAATTGGGAAATCAGCAGGGTTGCAAAAATATACATGGAGTTATGATTAGACCTGGATAACATTTGCTACAAAGAATGAAGAAGGAGGTCGGAGAAGATTGATTTTGATACCTCTAAGTTGGATGGAGAAAGAAAAACAAAAGTATAATTTTGTTAGTATGCTCTGCCCATCACTGGACCTTTCAGTGCCAGGGTCACTGCCTCCTGTCAAAACACAGGTGGTACATTGCGTCCTTACAGAGGAATTTGAGACTGCTCAAGAGAAGTTAGTCTCAGAGTGCAGACTGTCAATGCACTGCCCATCTTTACGATACACAGTTACCTATGCGACATTCACAGCCCTTCCTAAGGGTTTACGTTCTTTGCACTGTGCAGGAAGAAAACCTCGTGTTTAAGAAGGTGAATCACAGAAAATAGCACACCAAGTAATGAACGTCTACGCCAGAGGATATGAAACAATGAGAACAAACACATATAATAAAGTGTACCTTTCTCTCAGACTTACACGTTTCCCATCAGGCCGGCATAGGTTGTCTGTCCCCAACAGAAATTCAGCCCCTGAGCTAAGTGTCTATGAAAACTCCCTGTCAGACTCATACTGGTGCAAGGGTTGTGAAGGCTTCACTCTGTTCCTCCTCTGTTCCTGTCTAGGGTGATGGGACTGATTTAAGCATTATCAAGTAAGGATTTTTGAGGCAGGATGTTAAGTTCCTTCCATTGAAGCTGTTCCACTTCACATACAGTAATTAAATATTCAATAGTTCAAAGAAAACACAGGAAAAATTACTTTGTACCTTATGGGTAAGGAGCTTGTTTATGAAGAGGATGTCTAAATTCATATCCTTTCTCCCTTCATTCCATTCCCACTTTGCTTAAAGTTTGCAGGTTCACCCTCTCCAGCCAATTAACTATTATTTTTCCCCAAGCAACCTGGGACAGCCAAAGGCATTGGATCCCAGAATATTTTTTTTCGGTCAATTTAGCGTTCCATTTGTTTTGTGGATAGATTTTTTTGCAATGTCCTTTGTTTCAGACAGTTTTTGTTTCATAGGAAAACATGCACTTTTCCAAAACAATTAAGTAAATTAGTAACAGTAAATTTTACCTCTGTAAGACAAGGTACTCTATACTGTTGATATTTTTTTCCAATTTGTTTCTGTTTGGAGATTAAGAAACCTAGACACAACTTTAATGATTTGACACCAGATTATTGCTGAATTTCTAGAAGTCCCTCATGACTTCATTGTAAATCCATGCAACATATGCCTGAATGGGATAAACTGTAAGATGAATACCTGAGAAGAGGTACTTAAACACGTAAATTTCACTGGGAGGTGAGGATCCAGAAAATCCCATAGGTGGGATTTTTTGCCTCTCAAGAAACATGTCTGAGAATCTGTCTCAAACAGGAGGGATTTCTTACAGCTTTGATTAGAGGCTAGAATTTCCCCAGGGTCCTTCTTTTCTCATACTACTTTATTGTGCTTTCCTCCATTTAATTTATTTGTTGATATGAAAAGGTAGAGGGTTTTCATAAAAATCTAACAAATGTACTTATTCATTAGTTTACTGGCCTTACAGTTGAGAAAAACTCTGTAGATGTTCAGGCATTAAAACTGTATTGAGATCACCTACCTTTAAGAATGTTTCACATCCATTAATAAAAAACTTTTTCCTGTTCTCTCTTGCCAGACATACCTGCCTTTTGCCTTTAATGCCTCAGAATGTCTTTCTAGCTCTTTCCTTTGGATAGAACTAAAGTGAGTTGGGTTTAATGTTTTTATTTCCCTTCCTGAATTTCCTGAAAGATTAAAGGGCAAAAAGTATGCCCAACAGGAACAAAGAATTTATAACTATATGACAGCAATAATAATGCAAACAAACACAAGAACTGATATACCAAAGTGGGTGAAGATGACTACATAATAATTTCTAATTTATTGTGAGTCAGGTAGATACATATTTTAATGGGCTTTTCATTGTTATTATGTTCAGATATGTGGAGAAAACACAGCAATTGTAACTTATTAAAGCTTACCATGACACAGATAACATAGACACTAAAAAAGACCATGGTATGGACTGTAAGAATAGAACAAAAATTCTTGCTTCTGGCTTAATGTTTATCTTCAGAAAAAAACTTATTTTTACTATCCTTATCTTCCTGTTTTCTTGGATAGTACTGTACTGACACTAATGATGACTACTGTACTGGTCCCACAAATAGAGAAGTGAAAATTAAGTAAATTCTGTGTTCAGACTTAAGTTCCTCGTGTTATGTTTTGCATATCTTTTGTCCACAGCCTTGTAAACACAGTCTACCCAAACTCTGTGCTATCAAGCAAGCTTAGATCTGACAGTTATCTAGCATGAGTAAGGCACAGTGATTTCAGCAACTGCTTACACCAAGCATAGCATCCTTCAGCTAGAGCTTTCTGGCACCTATTGGGTGGAGAGTATATGCCACATCTTGCAAAGAAGGAGCTTATTGTAGCACAGATATGAAAGGTTCACAAAAAGAAAGACAAAATCCAAGGGAATAAAAAACCAGACCCTGATTTGAGCAAATGCAGCATCAACTTAAAGCATTGTAAGTATGAAACAATCATTTGGTAAGTGTCTGAATAATAAAAAGAACTCTAAAGTAGCTCTAAGTAACATGAAGAATGGACATAATTTCTTGTTAGATGAAATCAGCAGCAAAATTCAATCTAAAAATGTATGTGTACATATATTTTAGTGATTTTTTTTCTAGTCTTCAGGGTGCACATTCAGCCTCAGCACCCACATTCCCTCTTCTGTCTGACAGTTCTTGCTCCAGCTATAATGAGTATGAACACACCTCCCGTGAGCACATTTGGCATTGGAGTCTGCCAATTAAGATGGTCAGAGTGAAATTTCACAAGAGACTATGTACTTTGAAGGTAATTCAGAGGAGACTATTGTTGAGGATTGTGTTCATTCCTTTTTCAGATGGATGACTTTTTATATAATACTCATCTGTCCCTTGTCCCCCCCTCCCTATTCTATATCTGCCAATGTCATCTGCTTGCTGGTATGAAAAAATCCATTTTGGTGACAGAGGGAGAGTAATTCTCAGGCTACCATAAAGCATAACCTAAATCAGCCCCCTCATAAGCAGTATAAACAAAGTCGTAAGTTCTTTCTGTGATCGTTCCTGTGTTCACATGAATGAGCAGCACATTGTGTTTCTGGAGCATCTTTAATACAGTGTCTCAAACTAATTTTGCAGCAATTACCAGACTATAATGCATATCTGACCTAAGCAATTTTCAGTAGTCCCACTTAACTGAACAACAAGCTTCATGTTTTTAGAGTCTATTTAGAAGATTATCTTCTAAAATATAATATTTGCATCACTTTTATTAAATTAATAAAACTTAATTGCTTTTATAATTTGAAACTTAAACATTAGTAGAAGTTTAAATGTAAAAGTAACTTTAAGAAGAATTGAAGTTCTTATAGCTATTTACAACCTGGAGCTTCTAAAGTTCCAAAATGTTAAATTACCCTAGAGATAGAGCTTAATCACTTTCCATCAGAGTTTATATCTGTTTTCAATGACAATAAAGAATCCGAACTTCAGTTGAGCAGCGCAGAAAATGGAACCAAAGCCAGACTGTATTTAAATATTACTAACATAGCATGTCTCTAAAAATTATTACCTTAAGTGGCCAGGGGTATTAGATATTATCTATTTATGTGCATATGTTCCTTTAAAAAACAGCAACAAACTAAACTATATTTTGTGGTTGTCATTTGGTTTGCATCCAGAGAGAGGCAGCACAGCAGGCTTTCCCATCCCTTTTCAGTCACTATAATACTCTAGACATGATCCTTACTAGGAAATGTGATATACATTCACTAGAGCATAATGGCACAGCTTTGATGAGAGCCTAAATTCAGAAAAGCAATGAACGTCGTGACAGGCTATTACCATAAACCACGTCACCATCTAGATTAAAACACTATGGTCTCGGTTTGGGAGAAATAGAGGGAGGGCTGTGAGCAGCCTGGTTACGGGCCATGCCAGGAGCACTCAAAGGATTTGGAATGGAAAGTCATCCTCAGTATGAGGCTGTACCAACCACCAAATTGCTGAAACTTCTGCTTTTTACTGGCATACATTGTCCATACAATTTTTAAAAGAGCTGTATGGAAATTGCTGGCAGTTTTAACAGAGTAGCTCTTTCCCTGCTTGTCAAGCATCAGATGCACCTGTTGTGCTATGTGTAACACAGCAAAACTTATACTATGCAGTGGGTCTGACTCTTAAGCACCTCACTGCTTATGCAGCCATTCAGCGTCCAACCTAATGTGCAGGTGAATTAACTGGGAGTATGGTGCAGGTGAAATAAGTACATAATTCCGTTGACTAAATTTTTTATCGTGTCCTGCCTATGGTTTCCATATATGGCGTTACTAGTGGATCAGGTGAAATGGAATAACACGGGCTCTAAAACAGAGCACTGCCTAGTGTGTGAGCGAGGTTGATTATTATGATTTCCATGGTCATACTTTGGAAAAGCTGTGAGTTGCCTTGCAGGCAAGCTAGCTACCAGGTTTGCTGTGTTTCTACATAACTTCAAAAACACTCTTGGGCCATATTCTGGGGTAACCCATGCTAATACCTCCTTGGGAAAACCTCCGGTGTATTGTGTCCCTTGGGATGTTTTGCAGCACATGCTTACCAAATGGATTTTCTGAGTGCTCTGTGACACCTCCAAATGCCCTTGCAGTGATGGCATCAGATACAGAATACTGTCATAACCTTTCCTAGAAACCCCCTGGTACTGGCTGCAGCAACGTCGGGTCTGTCAGCAGCTGGAACTCAGCTGAATTCCAGCTACATGCCATGAATGAATGATCGAACATGACAGGTCTTTTTGGGAACATTCCCAACAACAGTGGGCGTACATCAGTACTTTCTTTAATCTCTTTGGAAACCAGCCTATACATATAGCTGGTTAATATACGTATCCTAGTATATCATGGATATAATTGGATTAAATATAAGTGACTTTTTAAATAAAAAATAATTCCACTTCAGTGGCAGTGGCCTTCCATTTATAAGCTATGGAGAGTTCAGAGAGAGAATTATCCCTCAAGAACCCTTAACGATAAGGAAAAAGCTGAGACAAAGGTAATATTTCTGGTTTTGCCAGGAATAAGAGAAACATCTACGTTAGTAATGGAAAAAGCAACTAAAAATAAGATGAGGCACAATTACATGTTGCAGAGGATGGAAGCCCCAGCTCCATGCCAACCTTCATTTCTTTTGCCCCTTTCACTCCCCCTCCTCTGGATTTTTGTCTCCAGGACTAGCTTCTCTTTAACCTTTGGTAAAAAATACCTTTCCAGATTTTTGGAAGAACTTAGACTATGAATGAAGGATAAATCTTGGTCATTTCAAATCCTTGGCTAAGGATCTGCTTCTGCATCAGAGCAGTTACAGGAAAGATGTGTTTAACCCATTGCCTTCATCCTTATGAATTAGAGCGGAAGCATCCAAATATGAAAACACAAAAGTCTGCATAGATTGCCTTGTGGCCCCTGAAGAAGGTCTTGCAGTCTGGATGCTCTCCCTGCATGCCAAGGCAGTGCGTATCCACCTAAGGGTATTGGAGAGGCACGAGACCTATTTCTGCCGCTCCCTGATGTGGGCAGCTGCCAGGAAGACCAGCGGGGACAGAGTGGCTCTCCCCGCCCCTCCTGTCCTCTTCTCCACAGTCTTCTTCAGCTTAGATTTGCATTCACTATAGGTACAACTAGTCTCTAAAAACATGAATAATCTGGTCATCATGAAAGCAATCGTGTGGTCATGTGATTGCTTACTCATTTTCACAACTTCATTCTTCCTCCTGAAGACAAAACTGTGATGGGAATAATTAAATAGCATTTGCAGGTAAACATGTAACATTTGCATGTAAGGCTTTGAAAAAAAAAAAAAGTGTTCTCATTAGTAGGTTTTGTATAGCTAGTTCTTTAGGGCAGATATGGGGACATGAAAAGCTACCTGCCTTAATTTCCTAGAACACAGTGAATTTTAGAGGTACTTATTTCCATATTTCCAGCCCTTGGGTATTGTGTCAAAGCTGAGGACTCTGAAAAAAGCCCCGTATGCATCACAGCAAGATTGGCAGACATGGCTGGGGCTGCCCACAAAAAAACAGGGGTTTGATGATGAATGCCATGATTCTGTCTCCAATATTAACTGGTAAAGATGCTAAAACTTCAAATTTCGTGATGGACTATGTCTGGCTACATGACTTGTAAGTCACATGAAATCCTTTAAAATAAATGTCCTTGATAGCTGTAAATTTCATTAACCAAACCTGCCCATTTTAAAGAACCTTCCAGTGGCTTCTATGAGACCTTGTTACACTTTGGTAAAAATCTGGTTTGTGCTTTGGCTAACATAAATTTTCTTTTCATCATTCTTTGTTGCTTATTGCAGTACTTAAAAAATGCCCTCTAATTTGGAATTACATATTTGTAGTGATTGAAGTGGCATTTTTCTCGTCTTTCACTCTCTGAACAGTTTGCAGTTCTATGAAACTGAAACTTGCCTTACTCACAAATTAGATTTCTGCTTTTACTCTTCATTTTATCCAAGTCATTAGTTCTCAGAATTAAACATCATTAGCTGTCCCAAACAGTAAACAATTGCTTCTGTGTATTGATTACATCATAATATGTTACTATTAACTAAATGAGAACATTTAGACTCATATCCCCAGTGTAATTGCAAGCTAGTCTGCTGAATGGTAGCATTTCAAAATCTATTTGACTGTTCAGGCCTAAGTGATTGATCACAGATATCTTACCTATTAAGAAAATGCAACAGCACTATATCAAACACAAGTTTCTTGTTAAATACACCTGCACTTTTCATGCTGAGAAAATGTTTCCTTTTTCTTGTCATATATAACTGTCTCTTGTGACAAAATGGTAACATGCTTGTCATCAATCAGTTCTAGGACATCCAGGAAATTGTGAATACACAACAGAGCTTCCTCAGCATTTAGCTGGAGAGGAGCATTCAGAAATTCAATTAAATTTTAATCAGAAAAAGACCTTTTCACGTTGACTTCTTCCATGGTCTGTATTCCGCTTAACTTATTTTTAATTCATTTTCTCATATTTTATTTTTTCCTCAGGCCAGATCTTATATATCCAACTCAAATGACATTCTGCTTGTTATATCACACATTTTTTTAGTTGCTACCGGTTTGGTGATTTCACCAAAGATTTGTGAGAACAGATAGAATAGGTAGTATTAGCTTTAGTTCACAAAGCAAAACCTTTTCCTTGGCTGCCTGGCAGTTTTGTGCCAGAGTGCCTTGCTACCCCTAGCACTTCTACTGATAAAGAAAGAAGAGGATAACCTGACTCTGCATCAGCAATTTGTTCAATAAGAAAAGGACTATTTCTACAGCTGTTTACCTAATAAGGACTGTATTTCCATGCCTGGGTATGTGGTATTACGCCTGCAATTAGAAGTGTTAGTCTGAGTCTCAAAATCTCCCGTGATAATCCCAGCGAGCAGAATTTAAGAAGATGATTAAGAAAATTCGATGTTTATAGGCAAACAGGAAAGGAATCTGTTTGCTTCATCTAACTTGCCAGCTGGTGACGGTGAAAGGTAAATTGACTCTTATGTCTCCAAAATTGAAAGTGGGTGAAAACAATGTTTGTTTTATTCTCATTAGTAATTTCCTGAGGACTATTCTCATTGAGCCTCTGCATTACTGCATTTACTTGGGTCAGGAGTACTCTTTCAAAATGTTCTTCCAATGCTCCCTATTTATTATGCTTTGGTGCACATCACAGAGGCGGTTCAGAGCACTTGATCTGAATTCCCTTTGGATATAACTGAACTTCAGTGAACTCTCCAGGAGTTCACTTAATGCGCCCCACATGCGAGTGAGACATGAGTCCATGGAACCAGACAAGACTTGGCCTGAAACCTCCTCCTCCCCCTGCTTGAAATGTGCATACCGTGGACATGGGGTGCTCAGCACCAGCTGGTTTGCTCTCCACGTCTGCTCGCATTGCTACACCTGACCGGGAAACAGAGACATAACCTCTCCTTTTCCTTCATTGTGCTTACAAAATAAAGTTGTTATGAATTGGAAATGAAAGTGCCTGCAAACATGAACTCTGGAAAACATCCGTGTCAATCATTCTACACTAACATACATGTAATGAAATGCAAATCTCTGTTCATAAAATCAGTGCGACTGGGCATTGTTTAATATCCGTTGGACTGGTATTTTTGAAAGATGAGGATTATAGCCAATATATGCACACATTACTTTTCATTTAAGTGAACAAGATTACACAAATTTGTTGGCAGAACAGCCATCATTACCACGGGCTGCATTACCCTAGTTAAGATTGTTTTACAATTGAATTTTTTAGAAAATCATCTCATGTTCTAAAAGATGAGTAGGTTTACCATACAGCAACAGCAACATACTGACCTCATCTGAAAGGGTACAGCCTCATGGGAGCATCAACCCTTATATGTTATTTTCAAAAGTACTTGCATGCACTTCTAAGATGATGAATACATTAATAGTGTGAGAGAGGAATGAAGCATGCTGCAGAAGATCTAGCTGGCTCCCTACATTAAAGATCAAAACAATATAACCTGTTGCTCAGTTTTTTGTTTTCTGGTTTTTTTATTTGGAAACTATCCAAATGTCTGAGACAGGATTATGACCCCTTTGAACTTGTTACCATGCTAATATTGGAGTTCTTGCAACTGAAACATTATGGTTCAATTCCAACAATCAAACAGGTAATTCCACGTAAAAACATACACTCTGTCTTCCCTATTCTGTTATTACTTTAAATAAACTTGGGAGGCTAAGGTGTCTCCAGAGAGTAACCCATCCAAATGTAATGCAACAGCTAAACCAGGAGAAATTAATCCCATTCTGAGGATGCCTCTCTCTCTCCTAGTTGAAAAGGGAACATAACTTGTAATGTATGATGAATAGTTAGATAAGCATAGTTCAGTAAGAAAATTCACATTCTCAGTGTCTACCTAAAATTTTTGTGGCAGATGAGAAAATTCCCTTAAAATCTTTCTATCAGTGCTAACTTCTGTTTTCAAGTCCTAATTTTTTCCTCTTTTTCACTTATTAGGGGTGCACATATATGATATCACTCCATTGACTTGAATGGGCACTTGATCAGATTTCTGTGCTCAGGTCAACACTGTTCACCATTAACCATTGGCTTTTCTTCCTTCCCATCCTCATCACTGTCATTTACAGCCAGAACGAGCCCAAATCTCATTAACTAAGCATCATTATCAATGCTGTTTCATAATCTGATTGAGCTGCTTGGAAATGCTTGCATCAGCTGCTCTCTGATGCTCAGAGGAGAGCAGAGTCAGCAAAGAACCAGGGTCTTCCGGGCCACTAGTGGGCCATCAGGTCGCAGTGTCTTTTACAGTATTAGAATCCCCAGAGCATTGCATGACCTTCATTGCTCTACTAATTTCCTTGCAACACTGTAAGCACCAGTGATAAAGTGACAAGGTAAAACCAGTGTAACCACTGCTGCCTTGGGCACCATATTAAATCTCATTGCCCCACCTGGAATGTTAAATGTGGGATTACCCAGTGTTTTTATCATTTCACCATGGATAGGAATGAAGGTTTTCTGTGCTGTTTCAGTACAAATGTACATTCTCACTCATCACTGAATCAAAGGCAAAGAATGCCTAATGGTTGCCCAGTTGAATTTTTCTGGTTTTGAAGTAGGGCTTCAGCTATTCAGTATATGTAAAAGGCAATACATCCTTCCCAAAATTACATCACGTTATTTCTGAATGTAGAGAGATTTCTTTTATTTTGATGGAGAGAATTAGCAAGTGGTTCATTTTAATTCAGTTTACCTCTCTTTAAAACAAGTGTTTAAAACCATTTTGCAAAGTGTTTGGGACTTTTAATTTTCCTTTTATATGATTTCACAGATTAATTCAGATCCTTTCAACTGCTATATGGCTACATATTGAATACTTATGCCAAAGCAAAACTGGAAGTTTCTAGGATTTTAGCAACATTTGGTTTATTTTTTTAAAGTGAAAGTTCCTTTTGAAACAGAGTAATATTTTATTAGTATTTCCAGTAATGCAATTATGAATATCATTTATTCTTCTTGTTTACTTTACTTTCACAAAAACATTAGGAAATAAGTCCTCTTCCAAATCCATGTATGTAGAAGGCAACTCTGAGTACCAAACATGTAGTATTTTAGTTAGAATAGTTACACTATGGTTGTAAAGTAACCTATTCTTAAGTTACTTGCAAATGTGTTCTCAGTTTTTGTATCATGGGGTCTTTTTGTGGTTTGAGTGGGGGTTTTTTATTTATTGGGTTTTTGGGTGGTTTGTGTTGTTTTGTTTTTTCCTAAGATCTGCTCCAGAACTCACCAGAAGTTTAAGTTTTACAACAGAAAAATATTTCAGGGCAATCTCAGCTACATCTGAAATAATAAGACCTGATGTGCCTCAGGTGCAGAATGATTCTGTGCCCAGCCAGAGCTGTCCACTGCTCTGAATTTTAGGCCTATTAGCTAGAATTCAGTGCTGTACCTGAGCAGGAAAAATGTGGTTTTGCTACACTATGCTTGAGCTAGGCAACATTTCCAGCTCCGAAGTAAAGGGGATTCAGGGTAGTCTGAGCTTTTTAAATTGTAATAGACTAGAATTAAGGTTATGCAATCAGTTTCAGGGCATGGGTATTTTCAGAATTTTTCCATCATCTGGACTATCCCACCCTTATTATTATTAATCTTTTTAAATGGAGACTCGTCTACATAGTTATCCTATCAGGTATCCCACAGCCCAAGGATAATTACATCCAGAACAAACAACAAGTCTGTCTTCTCAGTTTGATTCCTCTCCAGCTTGCTGGCCTCAGCTCTTTAGTCCTTGACACAGCAAATTCTAATTACAAACTTAACACAGTAGAGCAGCAATTCTTGTTAGTCCCTGCACTAAGTATGACCTATTTAAGATATCATCCTAGCCCTGGTAATCTTGTGAATTCGATCAATAAACTTAGCTCTGCTGTTTCAAATGCCTGCTCTAACACAAACATTAACGCACAAGTGCAGTGACCTTCCTGAGTCCCAATATCAATCAAAAGCCAAATGCCACTGCTGGCACTGACCTTCATCTTAGCTCTGCAGGCTTTGTAGGATCTGTCAGTGAACCTCAATGGTCAGACTTTATGCTAATCCTAAACCAAATTCTGGCATTAGAATAAGAACATAATACTATAATGACCTTGATTAACCCAAGCAGTAATCATAAACATATCGCTCACCTTTATTCAGTACTTTCCCATCATACTCTTCTTGCAGTGGCAGTTATCTGGATCTTAAGACCGAATGTGGTTTTTACCTGATGCCAGCTTATTCTCATACAGTCAAGCATTTAAGCTAACCCCTAGTTAAATTCAGCCTGTTTTCCTAAAGACTGACATTAAAACTGACTCAAATGTAACCCTGCCTTCGACAAAGTTGACCAGCAACTCCCCCCCGTTGGCAGAAATCACAATGCATTTACTTCTGTAGGCATTCACTCCTACTTAGCCCAATAAAACACAATAATTTTTATTCCCTCTAGTCCTAAAGCCCAATGCCAAACCTACATTTAATATGGTAGTTTATTAGCTCCATCTAACCCAGACCTTATCACAAAATATTTCTAAAAGGACCAACTCTGTGTGCCATGCAGAATTCATAACTAACATTAATTTTCCTACCTCAGCTGCCCCAAACCCTGACTACAAGCCTAAACATAGCCTTAACACAATAAAGCACTTACCCCTCACAGTCTCAGAATCAATTATATACTGAACCCGGCAGTAATAATCCAGGCGATAATCTAGTTCTTCAGCCTCTGCTATCCTTAGTTCTAACCCTGGGTTAAAAAAATCCCTCCCTGTATCCTGCAGGATCCCGGCCAGCCTTCCTTCCTCTTCCAGGGATGATCTGGAAGTCCTCAAACACCCCAGCATTAACCTTCCCTGCTCCAGGATTGCTCATCGTAGTTAGACATGCAGCATTTACAGGCAGAAGCACAGGATTGTTCCACACCTAAACCTGGCCATAATGAAAACCGCTCTAATTCATCCTCCTCCCGAATTCTGCGTAAGGTATTTGCCTTTGTCAGCAACACCCTTTATCGATCTTAGCAGGGCCAAAATGTACAGCTGGCTCTGCTGTTCTAAATCTTACTGCAGCTCTAACAGCGGTAACAGGTATCTCTTGTCAGCTCATGGCCTGACAAAAAGTGCTCAGGTGTTTTCAGAGAAGTCAGTCACAGTACTAACATGGGTGGCTTAATGTTAATTCTTGAGCTGGTGACAGATTCTGCTGTCTGCTGTCACGGATACATTAAGAGTAGAGTTAGGGGACAGGAGAGCAAGAAGGCACTGGGAGATTTATTGCTCACTCTTGTGAGGCTGGGGTAGGAGTTTTTCACAAGTGAATGTTTTAAGACACTGTTAGGAATTGATGGGTGGTGGCACTGTAATTTCATTAGGGTTAAGACTAGAAGTAACAGGATTTAAAGAACCGAGTGTTTCTATATCATGCCAGACCCACAGAGTGAGGATGTAATTTTTATATGCTTATAGCACCAGTGCTTTCCCCAAACTCTTACAGACTCCAGCAGGAAAAACCAGCTTCTGGCCCCATGAGGAGCAGCAGTCATGAGCACCAGTCTTAATCATGAACTCTAACACAAATTCTGTCTGATGAAATCCGAGCATTATCATTAAAACCTCCAGTTTTTTACCAGTCCTCAGGCTTCATGTTGGCCACAGCCCTCAGCTAGCCTGGAGGCAGTCATACTGGCATTATAGAATTAAACAGGTTACCAAAATCAGAAACAGGTGCTTTCAGGTTTTCAGTTTCAGAAAAGACCCAGCTAGCATTCATAAAGGCAGGAGCCAAGCATATTTAATAGAGGTAGTAGTCAAGTTTATTTAATGAATAAACAGTAGCATCTGGATTGTCAAATTGCAGCCTCCCAAATAATCTCAGAACTCAAGGAACCATTCCTCCAGTCAAACAGCTAGCTCCTCCTCGGTTGCTTCAGATTTCTTTCCTGATAAAGTTAAATGTCAGACTTTGTTGATGTTTCATATATAGAAGCATAATTCTTACTCCTGAGCAAGCCACAGGCACTGCTAGTTAGATGAGCTTTTCAAAATTTTCCCCATTGGTTTTCCACTTATATCACTTTGTCCGACAATTTATATAGATAGCTATAAGAACAGCGATCTAACCACACACCCCCACCAAGAACAAAAACTTTTAATTTTTCTATTTGATACACAAAGAAAAACAAGCATCTACACAACTTTCCGATTTACACGTGATTATACGTTTATACCTGTTCATCTTCTGAGCCATCACTGGCTAAGATAGCCTCTGATGCTGGTTAGCTTGAAGGTTAGGGCCTTCATATATTAAACCTCATTCCCTCTCAACCCCTGCTGTCATAAATGGTAAAGCAAAATCTAGTTCTAACTCAAATCTTGCCCGTCCCAACATTAAGACCTTGTCTGATCTCACCACATGCTCATCTGCTTGTCAAAGCAGGAAGGAAGAGCATTCATAGATGTGAAAGACAATTACTGGTTTAAGATGGGCAATTGTTTCTAGGTGAGGATTAGGCTAGGTTTATATTTTAGGAGAGTTTAGGTCACTGGGCTATGTTAAATATTGCAGTTAGGTTTGTGTCTTGAATACAATCCAGAGAAAGAAGAATAATGAGTAAACCATGTCATGCAAGGCTGGTGAGAAGGCTCTGGCTGAGAGGAATAAGTATCATATTGTTGTCTGGACCAGGAATGGTCCATTTGTCAGCACAGCATATTAGAGTTAGAGTTTGAGACAGTAATGTCTAAAGAAATAGTTTTACTGCTTAAATCATATTATTGTGGCTAAGATGATGAAAACTTACAGAAAAACTTAATTCATCTCTAATAATTTCTGCATAAGGAAGATGTGGCTCAGCTTCAGTTTAGGGTTCAGGACAGGAAAGACTGAATAGCTAGGATTATTGCCATGGTCAAACAACGATTTAGATTTAGTAACAAGGAATATGATAATTTCTGGTGTAAGGGCAGAGATTAGAGCAGAAAATTTTTGCTTCTTGATAGAAGCAAGGTACAAGGCTTGCAGGGTTGGGCTGAGCTGTACTGTTGCAGTTGCAACTTGAAGGGTATTCCTGAACAAGAAAGGATTGCTGGAGTATGAATAAGCAAAGGATGGTACTTGGCAGTCAGAGATAGATTACAGTTCAGGAATTAGGCTTGTTTCTGTATCCTTCTAAATTTATAAGGTTAAGAGTCTGGGTGTCAGCAGGGTCTGGGATTATGGTTTATGTTTCTATCTTGTGTTGGTGCAACTGGACTATGATTTTGGAGTATCACGGATCAGGTCTTAGGCTGAAGGCAGCAGTTGATCAGGTACATTAATTTGTAGATCCTCTCAAGTTGTTAATACCAGGATCAGGGACATCAGCAGGAGCAAATAATTAAAATCAGCTCTGATTTTCAGCAACATTGTAGTAACCCATGGAAAGTTGTAGACTGATTATGTTTAAAGTTGCATTATGGGTGAGGCTCAGGTTAAAGGCAAGAGACCTCAATCTCCTGTTGGGAAGTGCAAAGACCTGAGGACTCACATGAAGCCCGTTGTTGGAAACTGCAAAAAGCTGTGGCACAGTTCTGACAGCAGGTAGGGTTTACTGCACCTCTGGAAGCAATTGAGTTTCGTGTTGAAACATCAACAATCTGGTTTTTTGAGGTGTTAGACTCAAGAGTTATGACTCAGCAGAACCTGAAATGCTTGGTTTCTTGCCCAAGTACCACAGGACAAGAGTAAGGGTTTGTAAAGATGTATTACCATTAACTAAGGAGATAATTAGGTCCTCTACTATAATGGTAATTTGACTGTAGTGTGGATTATAGTCAAACTTGGAGCCAGAAGTGCCTACATGGATAATATTTTAAATTCTAATACTAGAATGAGGATTAGTGACAACAGCAATATTTAAAGGAGGGGCATGGGGGTCGCAAGGCTATGGCAGTAAATCCAGCATTAGGGATTCATTTTGGAGGAGCAGGGACTAATGAGTTAGGCTCATTGCTGGTCCTGACTGGGTGAGGGCAACTGTCAGTAAGTTGAATACTTTATTGTAATTCCCAGGGTAATAGTGGTCACTGTGCTGCATGAGTGGGTGTGTTTCCATGTGTGTGCATGTGAAAAGATATATATATGTGTATAGTGTATGTATATATGCACATGTATATATGTATTCACATAGTTAAATCTTGACTTAGGACTGAATCTAAATTAGGTTTCTAGAATAGTTCCAAACTGAAGGAGCTGAATAAGTGAGTACCATATCTGTAATTCCTTAAATTCTTGAAGAAAGAACTGGGTTTGAGGTGAGCTGTGTTATTAAGTGTGGAAGTAGGACTCAAGCCGGCAGTCTTCACAGAACGCGGACTTGTTGCTGAATTCTGAAAGTCCTACCATGTCTCTGAGACACAAACAGATTCCATACACTTTGGAAGCCAAAGAGAGGTCACCTGGCTCTGATGGTAATATGTACAGCATCCAGCTATAAACATGTATATGCAGCTGTAGATGCAATAGAATTCAGCACCACCTTTAACCATAGCTAGACACTTCTGTTCACTGCAGAAGAGAGCCGCACCGTTCAACAAACCAGTGAATGCAAGTGCTGACTTTGATCCTGCCCTGCACATTGCATCCTCCTGAAACAGGTTTCTTCCCTTAACGTACATCTAATGCAAATCCTGACCTTAACCTCAGCTCAAACCAGTGACAGCCTATAAAATTGTAACCACTCCAGCTCAGGAGGACACTTAACCTTGAGCAGTATTTCCATGGATCCTCACACTGGTGTCTGAGCATGGTCTGCAGTGTATTCTCTGCTCAGATAGCACCAGCTCATAGGAGGAGGGAAGGGAGCAGAGTACAAATGCCTCTAAGTGCCTTGCTGTAGAGGCCCAGCTGCAACTCTATGTAAAACCATGTTAGAAAAGGCATCAAATTGTATTTCCTTTCAGCCTAGGGTAAGTCATTCAAGAGGGAAAGAATAGAAAGATTTCCATTTCTACAGAAGTCCATTCATTGACGTATTTGTCATTTCCTCTCTTCAACACACATCACATGAATGTATGCAGAAAAGAGGAGCATTTAGGTTAATTATTTCACTGAACACATCAGTTTTTTGTCTCTAGGATATAAAAAGTAAGGCAGGGTAAAAGAAGAGTTTTAAAATAATTAGTTCAGGGTTTTAATTTTTTTTCTTACAAAAATGGGGATCAGATAGAAACAAGTAATTAATTCATTGGTTACATTGTTCTTTCTTGTTAACATATAAAAACAATTATGAAAATGATTCGATTTTTCTTGTTCTTTGTATTTAAAAAGAGCATGACAGATAAGTTGCTGCTATAATCAGTTTTAAGTGAATTCTGTGCTGGTAAATGAGGTCAGACTAATGGTCTTCATAACCAACGTTTTCTGAAGTAGTGCTAGTTGGAAAATTGGACCTATTATTTCCTCTACAGAAAATGTAGATTCTTTTTTTTTTGGCATAAATTTAAATCCTTCAGTTAGTAACATCTATTTAGAAATGTCACCATGATTCCCTATAAGACTGACAATTTAAATGCCATTTTATTACATTCTCCTGTCACCTGCGTCTAGCGCTCTGGCTATATATTTAAACATATACACTACCAATTTTCTCATTATTCTCGTGATTATTAAAGAAAATGTTGCTTTGTTTAATCTGGTGAAATATGTGATATCTATTAAGGAAGAGTCTCTCCAAATAGGACATATAACACATATAATTTCTTAGTCTTAAAGCTGGAATTAAAAATGTATTAGTGTAAGTGAAATCGAAACCAGAATATTCACAGGATCACAGAAGCTGAACGGAAAAAAGCTTTTGAAGTGAATTAGTGTTATTGCATTTGACACTTCCTATGGGAAACTACATTCCAATCTAATAAAGGTACTTGTGAAAAAAGTTCCCTAGTGCTGACTGAAAACCCATTTCCATTAAAGTCAGTGCATAAACTCCCGTGGGCTACAAAGGGACCAAAACTTCAGCTGTTCTTATATGACTAAGTTAGGCACATGTACGCAACGCGGGCAGGCAGATGATCCCTGCTTGAGTAAACAGCACCATGGTGATGTGAGTTCCTAAACTCGTCATTCCTCTGCCTGTCTCCACTTCTGCTCTCTCTACCTCAAAAGATACATACCTTTCCGTATGTTATAAGATAGAGCCAACATAAGCTCATAACCTCAAACCAGAATCAAGAATGAGATGCCCACTTTTCAAAACCTCTTATTAGCTGCTTTGGACAGCTCTGCTCTTTCCTTTGCCCTTTGTGGCAAGGGAGCCTCAGGACATAGACACCTGACCCAGGGCTGTGGTTCCTAAAAGAATGGAAACCCACATGTCTCATGGGAACTCTCTTTTTTTTTCCTTTTTTTTTTTCTTTTTTTTTCTTTTTTTTTCCTAGTTAAGTTTTGTTCAAGTGTCCATGATCAACCGAACTTCAGAAATTACTGCTTTTAGTATTTTAGACAAAGCATTTCATTCTTTTAGGAGAAGGAGGAAGATTTACAGCAGTGTAAATCTTATTTTCTGTCATAATTTTGGAGCTGTTAAATAAAATTCATTACTTCTGGTTAGTCTGGTTTGTAGCTGGGAAGTGTTCATCAGAAAGGCAGTGTAACTATAGAAGCCCTTTCATCACATGTAAGCACTTTCATCAGTAAATGTGGACTCTAATTCTATTTAAGTAAAAGACATTTTGGCAGCAGTACCCATGTATTGTTTGGAAAGAGTCCATCCTCCCCTATAGTACTTTATTGCATAAGGAAGTATTTCACAGATAAATTGATCAGCTGAAACTCACTGTTCTACAGTGGAAAAGATCAGGGATATAACAAAATATTGGCAGTCTCAGGGCTGGTTCCTGCTTTTACATTTCTCAGTAGGAACACAGTTTTCCTCTAAGAATTAAAAATACTTTTGTGGATACATAATGTCACCTGAGTACACAGATACAATTGAACAAATGCCATCAAGAGATGGACGTAAGTTACCCTTAGTTGGATAAAAATGGCCACAGTCTCATGCTGAATGCTTATAGGCATTTGCCGTGTGGAAAAGCCTACCCAAAAGCACCACTCAGGAAAGTGGGCCCTGGACTACCTCTGCTCAGGTCTTGCTGGCCAGATTAATCCAGAACAAGCTGGAAAAACAAAGAAGCAATGGACAAATTTTGCGAGTAACTGTCCGTTACTTCACACTTCTGTAACACACTTGGGGAGGGAGACCAGAAGGCATGAAATGCCAGTAACAGACCCTAATTGGCCTTAGACATAGAGAAAGTCAAAGACATTGCCCTGGGGCTATGTGATGAGCGAGGATATTTGCAGCCTGTGCAGACAATCTAATTCAGAGGTAATAAAGAGTTAAAACAGCGGTCCCTGGAGGGGGAATGCACCCATGGGCAGCTGAGCCCTCCCTGGCATCTAGTCCCCCTTGCACCCGGTCTAAACCTGTGACAGCAAGGTAGTTACACAACTTAAAAATAGTAATACAAGGCTTTAGTGCTTATATAGTACTTTTATTTATTTCAAAATCCTTATTTTCTTGGTTTTCAAGGTCACCTTCTGAATCACTTAAAAGAAATAAGGGCATAAACAATTACAAAATAACAAAGAAAAGGGAGAAGGAGCTAAGCAGCTCAACTCAAAGCTTTATTAAATGCTAGACAAAAAAGATATCAGTTACACTCAACTGAATGGTAAAACGTTTTCTCAAGTCTTCTATTTTTCCGCACAGAGGAAAAGTGACAGAAAAATCTGTCATAAACATCAAGAATGAGAAAAAAAATTCAAATTTAATACAGCCTAATCCATTTGCAAATTGTAAATGGAGAAAATAAAAGCCCTGGGTCCCTTCTATAGCTCCTGCAAACATTTGTACACGTGGAGTCTTCACAAAGTTTTCAGAAGTGTTTGGTTCATGAAAATAATTCTACTCCCATTAGTGTCAATGGGAATTTCACAGTGTATCCTGAAGAGTTACACAATGAGGTTTGAAACTATGAGATCAAGGTTGATATTTATATTTAATGCTTTAAGGGGGAAAAAAAAAAAGAACTTTATTAAGTAGTTCTTGATTTCACGTAATCCATATGTGTATATGTGTATACACACACATTTCAGTTAAAGCTATGGAAGATCATGGCAATGTGGAAATGGGGAGGCTGTGAAATTAGGGTTACTAATAATAAATATGCAGGTCCCATTTGGAAAGATTTGAAAGATGAGAATTCAAAACCAGAATAGGGGAACCATTTTGTTTACTAAACACTTCTTGAGATTTGAATGAATAAAAGTAAACTGAAATGGTTTTGTTAAAAAGTAAAAAAATCAGAAGAAAAAATATTGCCCATACATACATTATTTGCATTGAGACAAACTTTGTTCATTGTGTCTCAAGTCTTAATTCCAATGTTCTGCAAACATGAAGAAAGAAAGAAAAAAAATAAAGATGAACTTAGATGGAGATTCTTAGATTACATCAGTTATTGGTGCTTTCCTAGTACCAATGGTACTTTCAGTTCTGCCATCCTGCCTTAAGTTATAGCACAGAAAAAAAGTAATTAAAAGAAAAGAAACAAAATTAATTTTAAAAATTGAATCCTTTGTTTGTGAAGGACTGCAATGGCCACATATGATTAATGTGCTTATGAGACAAAGACCATCCAACAGAGATGCGTACAAGTCATATATAATGATAGAGATATATAAAATAGCAGATGTCATTGCAAATTTATACATTTCATAAAACAGAGTAAGTGGTGAAAAAAATGAAAATATATTAAGTAAAAAATTGGATACAGTGTTCAGAGTTTCTTTCTTTCTAGAGGAAAATGCAATCATTGGGACAAAGCTCAAAAATTTGGCATAGAATAAACTTTGAGCTTTATGTGGATAATAATAACATCCATACTGTATCAGTCAGGCAAAAATATCAAGTGTTAAACTTTCATCCTTCATGTCATAAGTTAAAGAGGAAAATCATCCATAGTAATTTTGGTTCCTAGGGAGAATTTAGCCAACTGAATCCCAGAACACAAAATAGTCAAGATCTGCACTGATAAATACTGCCTCACAAGAGAAGAGGCTCGGTAGGGTGAGCCAGCTGGTGCTAAGGGCACCCATCTGGGGAGTGGCAAGGGAGGAAAATCCCAGCTGCTTTTCCCTGAAGTATAGGAAAACCCTTGAGAGTGGAAATTTCCTTCCTGTCATTCTTCTTGCTTGCCTGTATGATCTGAACTTACCCCTGAAAACTACAGATCGCGTGATGTGCTGGGGACCAGTATGTGCCTGGTGAGATTCTGCTAGGATGTGCAGACAAAGAGAGGACTTGTCGTCAGGGCCAGAACTGCTGGTAGGTACCGGTTGCTTTGCTTCAGCAGGCAAGAGCAAAGCAAACAGCATATTCTGGCATCTATGACCCTCACCAAAATTGTTGACTACACTGAAGCATACATGAGCTGTCATAAAAGGAAGCATTCGGATTTCCCACTATGGATAAAGCACCAGCTCTGATACTTTTAGAGGAATTAATGAACCCCCTAAATCTCAGAGCAGTTTCCTGATAGAGTTAATGAATAGCTGTCAGCACAACTGGCACTAATTGACATGCTTTTGGGTACCCTGGAGGGGAAAACTCCAAGTGGATAGTAATCTCACACTTCTTTGATTTATAAATGTTCAGAGTCAGACTGACACTTCATTTCTGGGGCAGTACATTGATATTTGTACTTTTGTTTCTGTGCTGTTCCTTGTTCTGTGCACATGCAGAGACCGTAATGTCTCCAAAATGTCAATCTGGTGTTTTTTTCCAGAACACCCTATGGAAGGGTTTTAACAAAAATGATTGTGTGGGCAGGAAGGAAAAGGAAAAGCCTTCAAGTTATTAAAAAAAAAAAATCTAACTTGCACACTTACAACCTTGATTTCATCAATCATTTAACTATTGTGCTACTTTAAATAAATCTTGACATCGTTAATCCTGCCCAGAGAAATTCTCATGAGGTCTCTGGCTTTTAAAGCTTTGCCACAGTCAGAAGTGCCTTGAGAGTGAGATTTGAGTGCAGGTTGCATGTATGTATGACATTTTTCATGGGAGGTTATTTATGTTAATGGTTCTCCCCAAATTTCTTGTGTGTGCATATGCCTGTTGAAGACTAGCATCATTATTCTGCCCAAGACAGGTAACTATGGCAGGAAGACATCAACTGAAGATGAGACATCATTCTCGGTAACTGTATCACTTTCCTTAGGTTAAAACGTTAATGGTAATGTTCTTGTATTTAACAGAAAGCGACCCAAATGATTATTTGGACCCACTCTGTTCACAGAATCCACACCGAAGGTTGCCATATCCTCAGACAGTCTTTCTTGGCCAGCTCCGTGTCAGTTGCCACACAGCAGAAAGTGACTCATTTTTAACATTTTATGGGGCACTTCATTTACTCTTGTGGATTTTGGCCAAAGTCTGGAAGTAACAAAGTACAGAAAAAAATATAGTAGTATTGGTAACAGCACGTTCTTCTATATACAGCTATATGTTTCCTGTTGATCAAATATAGTCTTTAAAAAGACTCAAAATTGCAAAGAAATCAAACTTTCCTATCATAATGTAACACTTTAAAATGGAAAATTAAAATGCAAGTGTAATATACTAATATAATTGAATCAAAAGAAAATGAAATGTAATTATCTCCTTGGAACAAGGGTTTTGTAATTATAATGGTGGCTGTATTAATCAGATGTCATATTAATACCTGTAATAAAATGCCTTATGGAGCTTTCTCAGCTAACAGAAAAGTTACAGAAGACTGGTGAAACCAAATGTTAAAAGAATAAAATTATCTTTCTCATGGTTGAAGTCTGTCTGGATTAAAAAGGACTAGAAATAGTAATGTGAATTAGGGTGTGTGATTTTTTTTTTTTTTTTTTTAATTCCTGGAAGTCCAGCAAAGAAAAGATAGAGAGAAAATGTATATTTTAAGACATGTTAAAAACAAAGGGTGTCCCTAGACTTTTAAAGGGGATGTAAGAGTTGGTCAATCATATCCAATGCTGTTAATCTGCGAAGGCATCCTATCAATGGCACTGTATCAATGGCATGCCTGAGGAGGCATCAGCTACCTGTAACTGGAAATTCTGTACATCAGATTAGATGCAGTAATACTTGAAGGTTGTCTGGATAACAAGAGTGAAAGCCGCTGTGCTTTGCTCCCTTGTGTATGGAAAAATGGATCTATTTCAGACATGGCTCTCCATTTATTGCCACAGAGACATGGGTTTGCTATGTGTGAAAACCCCGACTGGTGCCTCTTCAGCACACTCCCCAGGGGACAGGCACTGATGACCTCCTCGGCTGATGGGGAGCCCAGCCTGCTCCTGGGTAGCACTCTTACTCAGCCCATACCTCTCTCACCAGCTGCAGAAAGTATACCCTTTTTCAAAGACATGGCCCCTTCAGGAGATTTAAGTTGGTGAAATTTAGGGCTGTTCTGTAGCCAAATTTTCACTGGGTCTTGTCTCATTTTCGCTCCTGCATAATGCATGAAATGACACATAAGAAAGAAAGATATAATGAAAGCAGCAGCTATAAATAAACAGGAAAACTTACCCACATATTTTCTTAAAGGAAATCAGATAATGGAATCAGCCTCTCTTATGGAAAATGGATTCTTGTCTTTTCAAGCACTAGTCTTATGAATATTTTCACGACAATACTTTGAATGTTTTAGTACCTACAGCTACCATGTTTGGAGTACTAAAGAGATATTCTTGCCTAGAGGCATTTTCAGAAAAAATCAGATGCTCTTAATGCTACCACTAACTGCAGCATCACCTGCTGAAAGACAAAGAGCTTAAAGATTTCAATTCACCTTAATTTTCAAATTTAATTCAGTTCCACTGGATCCAGACCCTATCATTTCATAAGATCATTTCTTGCATTCTGCTTGAACAAAGCAATGAACTCAAAAGTGCTTTTAGTCATAATGAACAGTGAATTAGGTTCCCTATTCTGTTTTTGCATAGTGGCAACAGACAATGATATCTGGATTTAAAATATTTCTGAAAACATTCTTGATCCACTAAATTGAATATATATATATATACATGTCTAACAAAAAATATTCTGCCTTATGGTTTTAGAAAAGTTTGGCCTGACAATGTCTCTTTAATTGCAGCAGCTGTAAAATTCTAAGATGCTTGGGTTTATTTTAGTTGAGCTGATCCTGTGCTATGTAGAATAATGGTTCATTAAAGAAAAGCCTCCTAGGAGAGACATTGTCTAAAGCATAATGATTCAGATTAGTTTTTCAAAGGAATTTGGAATAGTCAGAGTCACCTTTGATCTT
Source organism: Fregata magnificens (assembly GCA_013389945.1). Classification (NCBI taxonomy): domain Eukaryota; kingdom Metazoa; phylum Chordata; class Aves; order Suliformes; family Fregatidae; genus Fregata; species Fregata magnificens. Next base: position 49,966 of record WAAD01031544.1, read on the forward strand.
GTTTAGTACACCAAAATGAGGATTCTGTATATCAAGTCTGCAAGCTAAATCCATGGCAAAGGAAATTGAATAAAATGGATTATTTCTTGTGTGAGGTCATTTGATAGATTTCGTTCTAAATGCTCTCTCTCAGGAATTGCATGAGATCCTAAAAGCTGGAGAACATACAAGCAGGAAAATGTGAATAAGGCTGGCTGGTTAAATCCATCAGCAGCTGACAGAGTCTGAGACAAAGTCAGGTGGATTTTTCATAGGAGAGGAACAATAAGGCAAGCAAGGAAGCTCATGTTTTAAACTTGATCTGCAGTTTGATCCAACTTCAGTTAAAAGGCATAACACAGCACCCATGCTACATCAAATCCCTGCAGAGTTCTCCCTAGGTTGTTGGTGACTTAAAGAAGGGATGTACGTTTTTAACAATTCTCTTTCATGTAGTCAAAAACCAGATTAATCCATGAAGTTTTTGACCAGTTATGAATATGGATACGGGATCTCAGGTTGCTCTTCTCTTCTAGCTCCCTGATGTTTTTTCTCAGTCACATTCTCACCTACACTGTAAGGGATTTTATATTTCCTTTAAAAAACATTTTTTCTTCTACCAAATAATTTTGTATCTATATTTGATTTGCCTGATTCCTTTGGAAAAATCTCAGAATGATTTGTCATTCTTTCATTATGCCTCAAATCTGGTGACCGAACATGTCTGAAAAGTTGAAAATTAGCTGGTGATTTACCATGCTGCAACCTTATAATTTAAAAATCCAAATACATACAGTCTCTAACATGCACTAACTCCTTGGGAGGAGAAATGTTATAGAAATATTCTGTTAACAACATATCTGCTTACAGACACTTAGTCTGGATGCGCTATATTGAAAATTTTAGTAGATTCAAGAATTCAAGATAGATCTTAAACTTTCTACCACTACTATTATCTTAATGTATAAATTCAGACTCATTATATCTGATGACCTTCAAAAGGGCAATATAATTGTGGCAATTTCTGAAAGGTTGTTAATATAGGACTTTAATAGCATAATATAAACCATTTTCACATAAAATTAAGATTTTTTTTTTCTTTAAAACCAAAACAATTCAGGATAAATATACACGGAGGGAAAAAATATACATCCATATCTAGCAATAAAAATGAGGTTTATGCTTTTTATTTTAAAGTGAACATAGCTTTTCCGCACACAAAAGTCATATATATCTAACCACTACAAAACAGTGTTTCCTGACCCTCAGAGCAGCCTATATCTTGTGCCTTTCTTTTGATTCAACTATACATTTCCATACTTCTGTTTACTCACCATTTCATTAACATTACTGATAATTTGTTTGCTAGTTATTTCAAGAGACCTCCACATTTTCATTCCAATATCTTTCTTCTCATCACCATGGGAACCACTGTCTTTTTGCCCTTCAAGAATATTATGTTTTAGAAAAGCTTTCATCCTTGTAATGGAAATTTGCAGGGGAGAACAGCTTAATTCTATATTCTTAACTTACAGACAATTTTACTACTTGTGGTGATTTATCGTCTCTATTGGTTATGTCTACACTGTAGTCCTCCTAGCACCTCCTAGAAATGCAGTCACAGCGGCCAATCCAATGCTCATTACGGATTTAGCACTGGACAAGGGTGAGTCTGCAGCAACAGCAAGGGACTCTGCAGGGGTTATAAAAGCTGCCCAGTAAGTCTTAGCAGCTGAAACAGCTGTTATTACCCTCCAAACTTGCAAGTTTTGGAGCTACTTTGGGTATGTAATCTGTAAACTGTAATCTGCAGCTACTACAGGTTCTCCACTGCAGACGTTACTTTGGCAGCCATCTCTGTATTTTTTCTCATTTAGTAGTTTGCATTGATAAATACTAGGGAAACCAGGGGAAAAAATCTAGGAGGAGAGCTGGAGCATTAAAAGATCTCATTACAGAATTAACATTAAAAAGAAAAGAAAAGTGGAAGGGAGATGAATACCATTTTCAAGGCTTAATAGAAATTTTAAATTACCTTGAGGGATAAATAGAGGACAGACAAGTATATTTCCAGCACAAATTGTTCTGGATGGGGTTTCCTTCTCCTTCACACACGCTGGTTGTAGGACCCCAGGGCTGACAATGTCTCAGAGATCATCGTGATAAGGAAACTACAGTGGATTTGGGAAAAGATAGTTTAATATTTGACTGCTCCCTTGAGGGACACCTAGGCTTTCAAGTCCATGACCTCCAACTTCCAGAAGACACGGTGATATCACCTCATGGTAGAATACACTTTGCTTCCTCATGGATTTGTTAAGTGTTTGGGTTTTTAGCAAAATGCCACAGTTTCTCTGACATGAGAGAGAAGGAGATGAAGGAAGGAGAGAATGGTTTCCTAATCAGCCCATTTTGTCACTCTGGTTTCTAGTGACCCTCAGGTGCTCGTTGAACCTGGTGATGTGCATAGCACCTGTTTCTGTGCCAAGGGTAAGGGAACAATGCGTTTGGCTCCAAATCTCAGGTAGCTGAAACATTCCTCAAGACACCTGCTTTCTATGTGCAGGCACACAGTGAAATACAGACTTGGCTTCTAACTGGACCCCCCAAGCACTACAATAACGTAAATATTAACAGTTCATCGCATGGCAGTCAGGTACAGCTTGCCCTCAGCAGTAATCATACTTCCCGTTGTGTTTCTACGAATCTTCTCCTGTCAAAAGCTGGTCACTAATATCTGTGGAGCTAAGCCTTAGACAATACAAGGACTGTGTTTAATCTCCCTTCTTGGGTTTCCCATGCTGTTTTTGTGCCCTTCCCAGCACCACCCATCAGACACAGAGACCTAGGTCTGCAACCTTAAGAACAGTGACTCAACTTAGACATTTAGGTGGGATATTTTTCAACTGTTACGTGCATTGGTGCCCACATCAAAATAAAATCCCCAGTCCCTGTTTCATTTTTCAGAGCCTACGTCTTTTCTGCAGCAGGCAGAGTAGTTCTTTAAGGAAGCAGCTTAGTCAGTTTTGGATTTACTGATGTAGTACAAAATTACTTTCATCTACTGATTCCCTTTTTGTTTCCTGGCCCCTGCACGTTCAGAGCATTTTGAATCTGTGATTCATCAGATATTATTCATAAACTTCTGAAAAAGTACATGACAAGAAACTATTAAGGAACGTACATTGTCATGATATGAAAGATAAAGTACTGTCAGGGATTAGGAAAAGCTAGAGACAGAAAACAAAGTAGAAAAATGGTCGATTTTCAGCAGGGCGAAAGGGTAAGAGTGGAGTGTGATCACAGACACATATGTAGCGATGCTCGTGAGTTAGAGAAGGGACCGGAAAGCAAGGCAGCACCAGTCCTAGGTGAAGCACCCCCCTCAAGGCAAGGGACACCCCTAAGCTGCTTAGCTAGATCTCGTGCAGAGCATGGAGTCAGCTGTAATTCAATATTGATAAATGCAAGACAATAATTAGACTTATCCCAGTACATTTGATGGGGTCTAAGTTAACTAACCTCTTAGGTAAATGTGAAGGACCATTTCATGTTCAAAATAAACCTCAGTCCAGTTGTGGCTGTGGTGGTAAAAATACAAGTATGCACATGGAAATTTGCAAGAAGCATAAATAGTGGTGTAGAAATAATCCTGAAACTATAAAATCTTCAGATAAAATTTTACAACCACACATTGTGTACTGTATTTGGCTCTGGTTATCCAAACTAAATATACTGTTATAGAAATTGAGACTGTTCAGTGACAGGCAATAAGAATTATTATAAGCATAAAAAAGTCACAAAGAGAATAATTAAGAAGATTAGGACTGTTTACTGTGGAAATGAACTGAACAAGATAAAGATGTGTGTAGTTGGTAAATAAAACAAATAATTTTGGAACTCTTCTTTATTCCAACTTACACAACTGCAAAGTGTCAGGTTCTAAACTGATGAAAGGAAATGTTTATTTTAGACAATTTACAGCTAATCTGCAAAATTCATGTTGTGGTTCAAGCTAAGTGTTATAGACTTCAGTGGAATAAGAATTGTTTATAGTTTTTCCATCAATGATTTCTTTGTTGAAAAGTAACTTTTCAAACCTGCTGAAAATTTTACTGTTTGTAGTGATTTTCCCTTTAAAACAGAAAGATTTTATGTTGGTTTCCTAAGAGAAATGTAGCAAATGAAAAATAATGCTTCAACACTGTTTAATTCAAAATTTTCCAACTCATTATTTCCTGATTTTTATTTTCTTTGTTTATTTATTTCCCCATGCCTTTATTTTATTCATTTTCCTTTCATTTCAAAAGGTGAAGAATCGGAAGAATTGGAGTACAAAGATTAAAGACAGAGAAAAAAGTAGGCTTTTCTGGCTAAGTGTTTTGATCCAAAATGTTCCACCATGCTTTTTAGAAAAGCAAACTTATTTTAAGAAAGTTTTACTTTTATTTAGAAAAACATTACTAGAAAATATTTAACATACTTTCAGTGATTCAGGGGAATCCCAAAAGGATCACATTACATGAGGATATAAGCCCTATCCTTGCAGTAGAATTTATATTAGAATTCTTTTGGATTATGAAGAAAAATTTCCTGTGAGTAGGCTGCACGCGTTTTGCAAGCCTGATACAAAGTAGCTGTGCCAGTTCATCAGGAAACAGACACAAACTTACCGCAAGGCGTGGAGGTGTTCACAGAGCTGGAACTTACCATTCCCTCTCCAGTGGACTGTGTCACACGTTACACGATGATTGACCATATCTGATGCTTCACAGTTCCCCTCCTCTCCCTCCTCACCATCCAACTGCATTGGACTCTCGGACTAAAGTCTGAAAATGCAGATTAATATTCTTTATGACTGGAAGATTTCAAAAGCAGAATATTAAAAGACATGACACTGAAGATACTAAAAGAGTCTGATCTGCAGCCTTGTAGCATCAGTGAGAGCACAGCTAGCACACATCTTATATTACCCAGACTGCTTCCCTTTCCCAGCCTCCAGTTCATCCCATAAGTATTTGCATGTGTGTGTGTGTGTGTGTGTGTTGCTATAAAATACACAAGACCACCCACCCATGACATTATGAGTTGTGCTGAGGTCTGACGCAGGCCAGCAGGTATGGAGGGGGCTCCCCAGATGGTGACACTGGTACAGAAAGTGTGAGGGATTTTGGGAAGAGGGCGGGACAGTGTGTGAGGGGTGATCTGGCGCTGTGAGGGTATGACCAAGCTCAGGTCATGCAGGCAGCCTCCACGGGGAAGGGGTGCTGGTCTAGGGCATTTTGGAAAGGATTATGGGCTTTTGAGGCAGTAGCAGGAGGCAGGCTGGATGTAGGAACAGAGTTTGCTCTGGGGCAAAAGGAGCATTCCCGCTCCCACTTGAGCATGTTAACTGGGAAGTTATTTTCGTGGTAGAAACACAGCAGAACACTCTTCCCCTTGCCTCCACTACCAGGCTTATATTCCTATCCCCTACCCTATTCCTGAGACCTTTTGTCCTTCCTCTTGGAAACGTGGTTCCTCCAGCTGTGATTCTGCCTGTCAGGTTAGGTGGTTGTTAAGTCAATCACACCTTCATAGAATTATAGTACCAGCAGTCATCATGAACATTGTTACATCTGAGGAATTATTTTTCATGTGTATAATCTTAATTTCATCAAGCACTTATATGTAAACTTCACCCCTCTCATTCCTTCACCAAGTAATGAGCAAAGTGGAAAAAAAAACTTCACCTTCATAGAAATTAAGTGATATGCAACCTGAAGTACAAAATATTGAAACTTTAACATATAGCTTTCGGAATGACTAAACATTATGTAACAAAACTGCTCCTTTAGGCTTCAATAATCATTAGATGCAACCCAAGTTGCATCTATCTCAAATCAAAGATAGAATCTGAAATTCTTTTTTCTTTTCCCCAAAGCATGCTTCTCAAAGATATTTCTTGTCCAATGGAAGACTTTCATTTGTTACAATCAATTTTCATCCATAGGCCAAGAAGATAAAGAGTATTTAAGGACTCTAATGTTACTTTTTTCTTCACTAAAACTTCTTTAAAATTATATTTTGGTGCTAATTCCATCATGATTTCTCCAGTAGATTTTTGATGGTATCTCATCAAAGAAGAGTTGGCAAAGACTGTTCAGTCCACCAGTCTATTCCTTGGCCTGTGCAGACTTGTTCCCTACCCTACAACCTTTTCCAGTATTTTACTGACCACGTCTGGCATGGGTCAAGCACTGGGGATTCCACCGGTTCTCCTGGGAGAAGCAGGTCTTCACATTTAAGGAGCTTCTTTGTAATATCTACTCACTCTGCAGGACAGGAGGATTTCTTTTGGATTTATCATTCAAATTCCTGTGCCGCTGTAAAAAAGATCTGCTGGCATGTAACAGGGTCTTATATTTGCTGATTCTATTAACAAATCTGGCAGCTTTGTAGAGGATGAATTGAGCTGCAGTCTCTTTCATGAAACAAAACCCAAATCACACCTCAGATCAAGTAGTATATTTTTTCATAAATGTTTAATTCACAAGCACAAATAAAAGGATAAAAGGAAGTTTTCTTTCATAGTATATGGTGACGCACACATGCACAGTTGGTGCTTATTCCAGTTAAAGATTCCCTTAAGCAAGTAAAGGTCAGGGAAACATCAAACATTACCAAGCAACTTTCCCAGACTAAAACACTTTAATTTCTTAGATTCAATTTTAAAAACTGATTTTGTGGACTGTAGAAAAGCTTTCCCTCTGTAAAGTGTTCTCTTTTCAGAATTATGGGAGGTGTTGTTTGAACTGAAATTACTGTTCCTTGTAGAAGGTCCTGTTCACTAACAACCCCTCGATTCAATCCTGTAAACACTTTTAAATCCCATCTCTGAAATTTTTTTCCCCCCTTCTATACCATTATTTAAATGAACTCTGACACTTCCAAGTACAAATCAATGAAAGACTTAGCCACATTGTAGAGGAAATGGAGGAACAAAATGCCTATCTAATATACTATGTGCAGTAAGATTCTCTCCTTGAATCAGCAAATTTACCTTTGTTCCTTGTTCGACTTGATCAGGCCTCTGTTCATGTCATATATAGTTAATCTGTCTCAGTGATCATAAGGGTGGTTTGCTTGTGTCACTACAACTGACAGGGAAGGTGTGAGTATGCATGTGTGTATGAATGTGTGGGTATATACATATGTATGTACATGTAAGTGTACATATAGATGTGTGTGAATTTATACATATACTATATATATGTATTTGCAGTAATCGAAGTTATGATCACTAAGGACATTTGCATACCAACACAGATTACATTAGAAATTTTCTGTAAGGGCGGCCTGGTTGGTACTCAAGCAAAGATATTAGTTGGTGTCAGAGAAGCAGCATAACCATGAGATAAAAAGCCCTGCCCCAGTGAGTAGGGCTTACTAGCTCCAGTGCAGTACCATTTTGACACAACTGCTGCATTTCCACTCCCAAAGCTAATTTCCTTTTGGAGCACACATGGTGTGTGGACTCTGCAGCTGTGGTGAGAGTAGATCCAAGGCTTTGTCTGAGACAGCCCCTCAGCAGGATGTGTTTCCTCCCCCATCCTAGGGCTCTTCGTGTAATTCAGGTACTGAATACAGTCCAGAGCAAAAGCAAATGGAGGAAAGGAGAGGAGAGAAATGAGACAGAACATTTGTCTGCAGGTTTATGTGAAATATTTGGCTGGAGAGAGAAAAAGAAGGCAGTGAGAAGGTTGCTCTATCCACTTTTTCCTTCAGGCAGAGGAGTAGCAAGCGGGAATGTTTTGGAGTAAAAAACCTTTCTTGATGCAGAGCAATGGCACATCTCCTTGTATTCAAACAAGTCTTTAGATTGATTATGTGCTGAGAATAATAAATTATAATGCAAAGTGAGAAAAAAATGTTTATTTCAATGTCCAAAGTCATTTCTATCTCCCCAAACTCTATGAGAAGAATTAGATGCCGTCAGAATGATTTTCCAGTATGATTTGTCTTGGACTGAACCTGTCTGTGATTGCAGGCAGCACTCAGAACACAGCACACGCTGCACACAGTTTCTTATTATGCGCAGGTCTTTTTGGGGCTTTTTAAATCACTTAATTAAATAGAGTCATTTGCAATTGTTTTGGGAAGTTAAAAGCTACTGCATTTGAGCAAAACAGTACTGAATGCAATTATAATTGTTATTACCAGCCTTCATTTGTCACTGATTATGTCAGCATATGTGTGTTCACAGAATCAGAGTGTCCCCACATGGACTTCCCTGGGAATGATGCATTGAGGCCATTGGTCTTACCATCCTCCTTCCCCGTTCCCCAGCTGGCTTCCACAGGTTCGGCTGAGGGCTGTCACCACGCTGCTCTTCTTCCAGGAGCAGGTCCCCCATTCACTAAACCTTTCCCCCAGAAAACACAGAGATGTTGGGACCAAGTGTGCTGTAGGGAGGGAGAGACCGAACTTGTCACTGTGACCATCTGATTATGCTAGCAATGCAGAACAGGGACTGACGAGAGAGGACTTCAATAATTTCCTCACCCCCATCCATCTCGTGAAATATGTACATCATTCTGGGACAACTTGTAGATGTTATCGGGACTTCATTAGGGAGAAAAAGCCAATGGGAAGTGAAAAGCTCTCACAGTTACACTTCTCGTGGCTCTGAGGATGCCTGTATGCTGAGGGAATTTCTTTCCAAACCCTAGATGAAAATTGCTATCAAGGTAGCCTCCAATTAGTGTTATGGACAGATGAAAGATAAGTTGGAAAGTAAATAGGGATTTGCTCACCTGGACATATTGAAAATGAAGAAATAACACTGTCTTGGATGTAGAACTGAAACAGATTGTCATAGATCAAGTGGCAAAATGGGGCCTGACAACAAGGCTTCAGCAGAAACAAGGGCTGAGGACAGACTGGTGATTGGGAGACAGAACAAGTTGTAATGTCAGCTTTTGGTTTCCTGACTTCTCTGAAACACATCTGTACATCTGTGACTAAATTTGTTGAGGTTAGGTACAATCTCAGTCACAAATATATTTTTGTATTGCTTTGCTCTTCACTCTGTTACCTAAGAAACATATCTGCTTTTCATACACAACTGCAGCCATTACTTTTTTTTTTTTTTAGTTAAGGCAGGGTCTGTCATTATGGCCCCTGTGCTCTGCAAGAAGCTGCACATAAGGACACAGCGATATTCTACTCTGTGTACCAGCACTGTTTGGGTGGGCAGCAGGATTTCTCCTGACATAGTTAACATAAATTGTTGTTTAGTGTAGGTAAGACTTGAATAAATCAACTCATCAAAAGCATAAGAGATGTCCTTGTATTCACCATGGATTTTCTTCAGCTATTGCTAGTAGGGCTAAATGGATAGGATTGCTGATCTGTTGCACTTAGGGCTTTCAGCCATAGCAGTTGCACTGAAGAAGACACCGATAAGATGCAACTCATTACGGCATCTTTGTGTCTCTCCTGTTTTGTCAGCAAGCGGTTGAGATTCTTCAGTCCTTATTTGCTTTTTTTTTTTTTTTCCCAGGCAGAATCACTACTGAAGTCAGAAATCAAAAAAGGATACTCTGAAATTATTCTAAACAATTACTGCTAATTGTTTAATTTTGTAATGTGTCTACCCCGTCCTTAGTGATTTTGCAGCTGCCCTAAAATCTGTTCTTTGTCAGAGAATCCTTTTCTTTGTTCTTGATTACTGCAGAATTTGTCATTAGAAAGAACATCCTTTCAAATATCTTCCAAAAATAACCTGTTTGGTGTCTTAAGTAAATATAATGTAGTGGTAGGAAATGCCCTGTTTGTCTTAGTTTTGAACTGTAATTGCATAAATTTGATTTTTAGAATAGTAATTAACACTGATGATCATTGTAAAAATCTCCTAATATTATTATCCCTTAATTCCCAACCGTTTAGTTTTAGAAGCAATTAGAAAACATTGAATAAATATTTAATCAGAAAATGCTGATGTGTCAAAAACAATCTAGCTGTTTTTAAAGTGCTTGGAAAATATTCCTAATTTGGTGTTTGAACTCCTGGAATTCCCCTCCACCCAACCACCCACTGGTAGACACCTCCATAGCAGATAGTAGCTTAGTGGTAAGAGAGGAAACCTACAGTTTGACATTCCCATTTAATTTTATCATTCAGACCAGGGTCTTGAACCTCAGTGTCCTCTACCCATGCCTGTTTAACCTAGTTAAATCCAGGAGCACCCTTTAGTTCCTGAGTTTATATGATAAAGTGCCCCGTCCTTGATGCCTTTAGGGGCAAGACACAATTTAGTTAGTGAGAAATCCCATTCACTTTTTCAGGAGACAAAAATCAAAGACTTTCTTGGCTGGAACTCTGTACATCAGCCATATGCTTTCACTGGAAAGGAAGGATGCGAGGAAACAGAACAGGATGAACCATTAACTGCAGTTATTCTTGCATCACAAGAAAGCACCCACTTAAGTGTAGTCTGCAGCCTTGTGCAAAAGAAATGGCTAACCCGAAAGAAGCCCTCAGTATATCAATTTATAAGAAAGGTGGGAAGTCCTAATATGGTATAGAACTTAACACATGCTTGTATGTCAGCTGAAAATGCTAAGCAGTAGGATCTTTGTCTCTCTCTTTCTGGTTGTCTGGGAGAAAATCTTTAAAAGATTTTTTTTGAGATAAGAACAGGAACAGTCTTGATGTTAAAAATGCTCATTGAATACAAAAAAGTGCCCTAATCCTCCTGTTTTTAACATCATTCTGCTTCCCAAAACCCCATCAATGTCTGGGTCCCACCAACAAAAAGTTTCATTATGTTATAAGGACCAAATATCTCTGTGGTCTTGACAATTTCTTTCAAAAAAATCTTCAGAATGCTGAGATGTTCCCTTCATTTCTTGTGCTGCCTTTTAATCCTTAAGAATCACAGAATCACAGAGTGGCTGAGGTTGGCAGGAACCTCTGGAGGTCATCTGGTCCAATCCCCCTGCTCAAGCAGGGCCACCTAGAGCTGGTGGCCCAGGACCATGTCTAGATGGCTTTTGAATGGATTACAGAACAGAAAGACTTGCATAACTAACATATTATTGATTTTATTTTTAGTCCAGCAAAAAATATTTATTTTTAATCTACTTGAACCTGTTATAAAATCTATTATGTATCACAAAAGGCTAAAGTTTTTTTGCATATTGGAAGCTCAATCTGAAGATAAATGCTATTCAAACTAATTTGTGGGAATGAGGCCAAATTTGCATATTTAAAACTAAGAAAGCAAATAAATTTGGGACAAAAAATTATCATTTTATACTGAGCTTACCATTCAAAGCTAACAGTGAACACTGAGTGCTTAGGAGAGAGAAAATATCAAATCCAAGCAGAAAGCTAGTCCATGATACTTGGCATCCTGCTTTAGGAATGGCAAAATGAGCACTAAGGTGGGGCCCAGAAAAAAATGGAGCTGCAGTGCAGCAATGGATTGAAGGTGAGGGGCTGAAATGTGGAACTGTCATTGGCATTTGTGATATTATTGTTGCAAATATTTCAGATACTCTTAACACGTGCAGTCCATGTGGGGCATTGTCTCATGCGCGCGCGTGTGTGTGTGTGCGTGTATTTGCTCCTGGTAAATTTATTTTTAAACCTTCAGAGATGCAGAAGAGCAACAGGCACCTTTGCAAGCTAGAGTTATGGTGAGAATGAAACAGCTGTAGCCCCATCAAAGACTGTAGCTACTCCAAGCCATTTGGGAGAATTTGGAGAAGTAATTCTACTTAACCACTGCATTGTTTTCATGCTAAGGGGAGTCTGTTGTTGGGCAGTGACAAGCGAAATGGGTGTTTATTTATATAGAAAGCACTACACGTGTTAAAATAAGTGCAGAGCAAAAGATTTTACCCTCTACAGAAAGGGACAAGGAAGAAGTAAAACAAAGTTGAAGATGAAACAGAAATATGCGAGTGACTGGAGCTGGAAAGTAATCTCAGTTGTCCTTGTTCCTCCACTGGACCATACCTCTGCTGTTGACCTGGAGATGACTGGTGGAACTGAAGATAGTATTATTCCTTGCTGAAACTGCTGCCAGTAAGCACACAATGTGTACAAAACTGAAATAAAGCTTTTAATTAAACTACAGAGACCAGCTACAGAGCAGGCTGTTTCTCTTGCTGTTTTAGTTAGAAAAGATGTCAGAAATGCAAGGTGAGAGAGAGTGCAGAACTGAAAAAGTGACAAAGTACACCCGTTCCTCTAAGAGCTTTGAAGTATTCATGGCCTCTGTCCCACTTAATCCACCTGTGGGAAGATTAAGAGAACACCTTCTGGCCTGATTGCCCAAAGTGTTAAGTACCTGCCACTGCCGTTGACTTTTTGCTCCTATGAGCGCCTGGCTTCTTTGAGTATCAGGCTACACTGGATGTACTACAGCATCTCAGACTTCTGAGAAGAGCAGCCCCTTCTCAGCTAATCTCTGGGATGGCTGGAGATCAGCTTCCCTGGGGCAGGAAAGTGAGAACTCTCTATAGTTATTCATCGTGGGTGTACATGCTCATTCCTCTGCCCTGTGGGAACTATACCAGGGGCAGCACTCCAAGGCACTTCGCTTTACCCTTGGCATATCTTTATATAAATATTTGTAACTAGTAATGACAGCAGCATCTCCTCTTCTTGGTATAAGTAGGCGTTAGGCAAATAGAAAAGTACCGCTTTTTCTAACATTTTGCAGCTCTTCACATTTTTTTGTGATGCCCAAAAAGGTTATAATCCTCCATTTGAGAACATTGCGCTAGACTGCCAAAACACCAGGGCTGGAATTAGGACTATGTTTACCATTAAATTGCTGGTACTTGGAGCATGTGAAGTAAAACTGTTTACATTTCAAATAATCTGAAAGGAACTGGTTCGTTAGTCACCCTTCAAATAATAAAGAAAATAATTTATTTTGTATTTGTTTGCTTTTCAGTGAGGAAAAATGACCTGCTCATTAGCTGTTTGTTCATTTACTGTCATATAATGTGGATCAATTTTTAGGAAATTAGTCTGTATTTCAATCCACAAAAAAATTTGGCACATGCGAAATACAAGCAGTCAATTCTATGAAGGTGACAAGGTGCAAATTAACTTTAATCCATCTTTGTTCTAGTAATCATGGGGCCACTCAAAAGCCAAATGCTGGGGTTTTTGCTTAGAGAGGTGACCTGTGTACATATTATTCCATTGCTTTAAGCAGAGGAGGGGCAGTTTTCTATTGTACATTAGCATATATATTAGATCCAACTTATGCACAAGTTTTGCGTTAGCCTGCGTTGATTGCAACATGAAAGGGGTTAGTAATATAGTGTTACAGTGCCAGCGTAAATGCAGTTATACCAGTGTATCAGTGTTTCCTACTGAAATAACTTGCCCACTTTCTCATACAAACTTTCCCAATATAAGCAGCTTCCTGCGTTGCTAAGAGAGAGGAAGATGTGGAGGTTCATTTGTAGTCAGGCTTTAGTATATGAAATTATGAACAACCTACCACAAAGCAAGCTAGAGAGTGAATTTACAGAGTCAGGTCATTTTCACAATTATTCATTGGTAAATGCAAATTTGTGTTATGTTGCTTGCCTTTAAGTGAAAACAGCATTTGATACCCTAAAATACATTTTGGGAGAGGAGTCTGCCCAAGGCAGTTGCTATAGATTAATTGCTTGTCTGTAAATTCATACACCGTAGCACATGCCCATGCCTCTACATTACAATTTCTTTCTTATGTTAATGTAATAAAATTAAAAGGGAGAAGGGAATCATTATTTAGCTGATACAGGTGGGCTTACTAGTATCTAAATTACCTGTTAGCATATCAAGCCCATACTCGTCGTTCATGGTACACTGGAAAAATTGTTATGAGGGCTGTGATCTAGAGTTTGATCCCAAAATAAAACATCTTTCAGAAGCAGGCGTAGTGGATATTCAGTTGTGCCAGAAAAGTAAACAAACAGAGTTGGCATGTAGACACACAGGAGAGATTCTCTGCTCTTGCTAATTTTGCTCTTTAAAAAGCTGAATGAGACACAATTTTTTTGCTAAGGAAGTCAGCACTTCATTTATATTATCTTAAACTTTCACCAGCTTTCCTGATATGTCTTCTCATATGAAAGAATTTGTTACCCCACAACAGTCATAACTAGGGAGTAATTAGCATCATTTTTTTTCTATTCCTGTGTTGAGCTGGTTGGATCTGGGATAATAGATATAATGAGCGTAATCACGGGGCTGTATTTCAGTCTTGAGAGATCTGCTGACAGCAGAAACTGCCAGGATGGCAGCACTGCCAAGCTGCTGTGAACCACCACCAAGCCTAGGGCATAAACAGGGTCTGGGCAATTCCTCCCCTGGGGCCCAGTGCTGCTCCCAGAGGTTTCCTTCAAGCCAAGCTCTTTCCACCGGCTGCAGGGGTGGGGTCTGGTGTAAGAAAGTGTAACTGCGGCTTCTCTTTTTGCTGTTCTTTAACTTCCCTGAGGAACAGTAGAGAAAGAATATTTCCTGGAAACCAAGATGACCAATAATTTAAATGTCATGGCTTGGAAACCAGATCATTTACTAACTCAGAATTTGATATATAATAGTAGCAAAAAAGTATATAACGCTATGTGATTTAGAGAAAACAAACAAACAAACAAGCAAGCAAACAGTTGTTAGTCCAAAACATGGGTTTCCTTTACAAGACTTACATTTCCCTATTTTCTCATTTTTGGTCCTGTCCTTGAACCAGAGTAGACAGGTTCACAAATGTTTATTTCAGGTCACAATGAATAACATAATAGAGCATAATAGGATGATACCTACATTTATACATGTAGACTTCTATCAGAAGTGCTCATTGGATTTAAAATGGGTGTGATTACATTTTTGAGTTAGATACATGTCCTAATTTTTCTTTCTTTTCACAACTGTACTTGTCTATAGGGAAAAAAAATTTGCATTCAGATATAGAATTTTGAAGGCTTCAGCAGAAACTTGATGCCCTGATTGACCATCTCCAGGCATTTCTATTTTCATTTTTTTGTCAGCATTATATAAAGTCTGACTATTTACAGAACAGGGCCTTCCTGTACTTCTCTGGAATAACACTGCTCACACTGCAACTGGGACTATGGAAAACATTTTAAAAAATTCAGAATACAGTCTAAAATATAGAAACATGTCTTTTTTTTTCTTCTTTTATACAGTTAGGGTGATAATGACTTCAGCAAGTCAAGATTTTTAAGAAAGTTGATAACTGTTTTTGAGCTACTGCATGCTAAATTTGTAGAAAAACACAGAGAAAAATAATACATATTTTTTAGGTCTGAAATAGAAGTAGCAATTTCAAAGCAGTTCTAGGCTGGAAATAACTGCTCTGAGTTTAATTTAATTATGCTACTCAATTAGACAATCTGAGAGAAAAATGTGGATGGCACCAGTCAGGAAAAAGGGGATGTTAGAAAAGGAAGAGATGATAAGGTCATCGTCTCCTGCGGGATGAAAAGAGAAATTAGTAATTATCACCTATGGAACATTGAGTTATCAGGAAACAACTTGGGAAAAACTGCACAAAACCAATATCTCAATTGACTCGATGGCTTTTAGTATCTTTGGAGGTCATTAGACTTTGAGAGCTATATTTTGTGAATTCCTGCTACAGCAGTGACATCAACAGTTCTATACAAAGTTTTACACAAAGATCCAGTCAAGGAGGTTAAGTTTAGATGACTTGATCTTATATCTAGTATCCACTGAAATCAATGGGAAGATTCTTAGTCACAAAAACCAGAATGCTTCGTTATGATGATGATGATCACCACTATTGTTATTACTACTACTACTACTATTACTATTATTATTGTGTAGATTGTAAGCTAACAATGAGAGAAGAAAGGTCTTTCACTAAGGTGGGGGCATATATTTGGTTTGGAGCCTTCACTGAGGTACTTGAAACCAGTGAAGGTGATACAAATGCTCTCAGTGTGAATATATTAAACAAAAGATGCCTTACAATTATGAATTCAAGCCCATGGTTACAATCGTTCACAAGTTCTCTCATTCTAGCTAAATAACACTGTTTAAAAATTATAAAGGAAAATGGTTTGCAAACTTAAGTAGGTCACCTCCCACAATATCTCTGTAGATTAGCATTCTTTTTTTTCAAATGGCAAACTGAGGCAGAAGGAGTCTTTAAACCTTCTGATTCCACAGAGCTGCTGACTATTCCACAATTTCTGCTTTAAGGGGATCTTCTCCAGGAAGGATTATAGTATTATAGACTGCTTTCGTACCTCTCCAGCACTGCAAACTATGAAAGGGACTAGAGCCCAAAGCACTGATCGCATCCGAGGTCTTTTTGTTACATGAGACTCTAGTTACCCAAACCTAACACAAAGTCCCTCTCGCAAATGCATCTTGAAGAAAGGCGAATGCCATGTTGAGACATTCCCGTATAACTGCTTTCCTCTTCTATAAAGAGACAGCAGTTCATACAGGAATAATGGCAGCTGGAAGCCAACAAGGAGCACTTGAAACACAGCAAAACTGAGTCACTAAGGAGAGGCTGACTTTTAGCCACAAGTTAGAATAAAATGTACTGAAAACAGTGGGAGTTATTTTAAAGTGATTGCTTTCACTATGAGACTGAACTTTCTCAAGTTCAACCTTATGTGATGTTGTTTTCCCTTCATAAATTCACTCAGCTCCCAGGAAGTCACACAGATAAGATCAAAATTAGTCAAGTTACAGTTTTGTTGGTTAAGCGGGGAATAATGTGAAACCCAGGTATGCAGGTGTTTTTGTTTTGAAGCTGAGGACTTCAGAAGTTAATTACCACAACATTTAGATCATCCTCGGCAAGATAAATCATCCAATAGAGACCTCCTTTCCCAGATTTTGCTGATACTTCACATTTGGCTGGAGGTTAACTTACACACTTTTCACATAAATCCTCCGCTTTGTTTGTCACCACTGGCAACTCTCTCATCATCTGTAGTTATCAGTGTCACAAAGTTGGTGCTTTTTTTTTAACTTCTCTCTTCATTTCTTTTCCCCTCAGTATTGCCATTAAATCCTGCTGCTATTTCTTACATATCTGAGAAATCCAGTCATTCTTCTCTGTCCCTACCAGCAAAACATGTGTTCCCACAACATTTTGCTTCTTTGCTGCAGCAGAAACACTTCACTTAATAGTGTTGTCATTAAACACAGCTCATACTCATTCCTCTCAGCAAAGGGATTTGATCCACACTCCTCTTTGTTTTCTCTGCCTCCTTCTGCAACTCAGACCCTGCTGCCTTCTGTGCTTCTGCCTTTTCAGCTGGTGTCCATTGCTTTCCTCCCCTCCAAAGGCAATCCTGCAGGGCTTCTCAGATTATTGGTTTCGTGTTTTCCCCGGTGTGGTTAGTTAGCTATATCCCCCATCACTTTTGGTGTTCTATCACCCTTTATGAAGGAAATAAAGTAGATAGATAGAAAAGAGGAAAAAAGAGGAAACTGATTATGGAGAGGCAAAGTCAATGGGAAGAGGAGGACAGAAGTTTCATACACATATAAATACATAAAATATAAAAATATAAACAAACATACATATACAAATACATCCAGAATCAGTGTGAGAGTTGTGCTGGGGTGCGTTTTGAACTCCACCATTGAACTGGATATATCACTTTAGTTCTTCCCTCTCCTATCCTTAAACTCTCCCTTCTGTTTGAACCACTGAGACCTGGAGCACCTGTACAATGACAGCAACAAAACACCTTTCTCTCATCACTTTTACATGCCGCACTGTTGTATAGGAGGGTAAACATAAAAATAATATTTTCAACCCCAGAGGCGTGTCAGGGACTGATCTTTTTTCCAGATTTGCTACAGAGAAGCAGCTTTAACTGGCAAGTATTTCTCCTGTGCGCTCTGAGCATACTTTAGAAGCACAAAAATGCCACATACCCTGTTGATCAATGTACCAGGTGAATTCCGTAGAGTGAGACCCATTTTCAGTTCATCTTATTGGGGAGAGGGGGAGGAAAGAAGAGACAAAAAGCAAAAAATGTACAAGAGGCAGAACTGTAAGCTGTGATTCTCTGACTTCAGTGCTTCTTCAGAGACCTTATTCTATGACAGAAAGAGAAACCACTGTAAGTTGTTAGAACAGAGTGATAAATTCTGTTTCCCAATTTCTGTGCGTTTTACAATTCCCAATAATAATATGTATCAGGTTTAGAGTACTTTTCGTCTTCAAAAAGTTGAATTAATTCTTATTATTTTTCTCTAGGAGCATTTTGTTCTTGCTTTTCCTTCATCTTCAAGGAAACTTTCTATTTCTCTACTTTTCATTGACAGTCTTATCTCATTCCCATCAAAGGAAATGGAAGAATAGTGCTTGTGTCACAAATGAAGGAACAGGCACTTGGATTTCTGCTTCTCCTCTGGGATTTTTTTTACTTAATTCTTTCCTTTTTTCTTTTGTGTTTCTGTCATCTCTGTTCCCTTATCAGATTTTTAACTCCTTTGCTTAGCTTGTTTCAGTACATCATTTGTTCTGTTCTCTGCTCTGTTCATCCCATTACCCTTTATTTTCTTTAGGTATTTTATTGGTGTTACTTGTCTGAATCTGTCCTGTCTCACTTCTCCTTTTACTCATTCCTTTTTCCTCTCTACCTCTATATTTCTTCCATTACAGCAGATATTACGGATTCTTGGCCACGTGTAGGAAAAACGTAATTTTCTGGAGTTTTTTGGGTGAATGGAGTCAGGCACAGAAGGAATCTTCAGGCATATGAATAAATCTGTTTTGCCTCCAAACGATGCTTATGAGTTATTTTAAAACTATTTTTCTGAAAATACAGACCTCTGTGAAACTCAGTGGTGCCAGGAAGGAGCATCATGTAAAAAAAAAAAAAAAAAAAAAAAAAACAAAAAA
>WAAD01031545.1:0-36622 GCA_013389945.1 Fregata magnificens
ACGAATCAGCTTATGGATGGGAGTCAGGGAGTCTCAGTTGGTGCAATATTGCCGCTGGTGCACCGTCGTGGTGGCGATTGGCACCTGTTGTTCTTCGACCCTCAGCAACCCCCCAACAGAAGGGTCCTTCGAGAGACCAGGCAAGGTGGACAGCTGTTTAAATTCCTCCATCTCCAAGGCAGCTATACCAAAAGCCCACCGGTACCCTTTNTCATTACTTACTTCTTGTAAATGTGAATCAAAAGTCCCTCCATTAAGATCAGAAATAAAATCAGCGTTTCTACTCTGTCTGGGGAACTGCTCGCTGGAAACTGGAGCAGCAATTTTCCTGGAAGAACCTCCTTTTGTAATTGTTTTTCCTTGTCACGTACCCATGCCTCTAGGGTGGAGGTGCATTTTCCATTTCACTTCCTCATGTCCTCTCCGTGGTCACACAGGTGAAACCACAGGGTGGCCCGTGGTGTGTACCCTCTATATCCTCTCTCTTGAGCAGAGGGACGCTTACTTCTAATGGCTGAGATACTGGTCCATACAGGTGGGGAGTAGGACATATCCTCTTTGAGTTGCTGGAACTCCTGGGACAGTTTTTCGGACCATATTTCCACAGCCGAGACGCAGGCCCGTAGGGAGGAAAAGAGACTTTCTTTGTATTGCTGGAGTTGGCCAGCCGATTCATCCACCATTGGTTCTTCTCCATCTTTCCAGGTCATTACTGCCGATGAGTTTACATATTACAATGGTGCGCTCTGTACAAACTTCCACATGGGTCATGTGCACCTGACTTCATCTGGATCTTTGGAGAACTGCTCATTGTTCAGGTCATCATAAATCACCTCCAGCATGGCTAATTCTCTCAGGTACTGGATACGTCTCTCCATGGTGGTCCACTTGCCTGGGTGAGATATAACATCTTCCTTGAAGGGATACCTTTCCTTCGCGCCTGACAGGAGTCACCTCCAGAGGCTGAGGGCTTGTGCCCCTTTTCCAATTGCTTTGTCAATGCCCCCTTCCCTAGAAAGGGATCCCAGTTGCTTGGCTTCCCTACCCTCTAATTCTAGGATAGTGGCCCCATTATCCCAGCATCGGAGCAGCCAGGTGACAACGTGCTCACCTGGATGATGACTGAAATGTTTTTGCATATCTTGCAGCTCACTCAGGGATAGGGATCAGGTGGTTACTGTCTCATTTATGGGTTCTGCCTCTTCCTCCTCCTGTTCTCATGGTGGCCCTGATTCATCTTCATCCCTTACTAAATGAACTGATTTTCTTGTGTATAGGGGCGATTGATACCGCCATGGGTTGGTTCTCTGGTTCAGCCTCAGTGCCTGTCATGGGGGTTGGAGTAGCTGCAGTGCCTGTTATTTTGTTGTCAGATCCAAAGACCTTCTCTTCCCCTTGAGGGTTCTGAATAGTGTTGAACAAGGCTCGGTAGGCATGGGCCAGGCCCCAGCACGTTGCAGTGATTTGCGTCTCTCTGGAGTCACCAGGGTGACAACATACTTTTTCCAAATACTTTACTAGTTTTTCAGGATTCTGCACTTGTGCAGAGGTGAAGTTCCAAAACAGGTACTTGCCCACACTATCCCACGTACCCTGCCACTCATAACTATCCAGCCTCAGGGCAGATCTTAGGATGATATTCTTAAATTGCTTATTAACCTTAGACAAAACCAAAGCAATATTCCCAAGAAATACCAACAGAAGTATCTTAAATACCCAAGGATGTTCAAGGCACTGAAAAGTTATTGTAATGAAGGAAGAAACATCATAGAAGAAGGTAGCGAAGGTGGGATTCTGTATTTCCTCCACAAAAAAACCTCTCAGAGGAAGAGGTAAAATTGTCAATGGTCTCCATGAGGTGCTACCTGAAGTATAGTAATGGCTTCAGTACAAAACCTAAATACCAGATAAAGCTCAAGGCCAGTGTTTTAATAACAAGTCTCTCAGGCAAAACATCACTAATCACTGCACAGTACAGCAAACTGCAAAAACTAACACCAATCTTTAACATGTACAGCAAAAATAAAAGCATGGTGCAAATTAGATAAAGTAATATCACGAACAGACGAATCAATATTGTGACTGGCAACTGTTAACAGATATAAATTCCTTAATATGCTCTGATTAATCTGTTATTATCTCAAACCCTTTGTGCCCCACATTGGGCACCAAAAAGGACTGTCGTGGTTTAACCCCAGCCAGCAACTAAGCACCACACAGCCACTCGCTCACTCCCCCCAGGTGGGATGGGGGAGAGAATTGGAAGAGTAAAAGTGAGAAAACCCCTGGGTTGAGATAAGAACAGTGTAATAATTGAAATAAAGTAAAATAGTAATAATAATAATGGTAAGAACAATATACAAAGCAAGTGGTACACGATACAATTGCTCACCACCTGCTGACCAATGCCCGGCCAGTCCCTGAGTAGCGGTCACTGCCCCCCAGCCAACTCCCCCCACTTTATATACTGAGCATGATTCATATGGTATGGAATATCCTTTTGGCCAGTTTGAGTTGGCTGTCCTGCCTGGGCCCCCTCCCAGCTTCTTGTGCCCTTCACAGAGCACGGGAAGCTGAAAAAATCCTTGACTACTGTAAGCACTGCTCAGCAACAACTAAAACATCATTGTGTTATCAACGTTATTGTCATACTAAATCCAAAACACAGCACTATACCAGCTACTAGGAAGAAAATTAACTCTAGCCCAGCCAAAACCAGGAGAGCATTAAAAGTTTAAGATACTAAAAATGAAAAGCTCATCCGTATGCAGATTGAGAGATGATTGTTTGCTGGGGCTGATCATAATAATCCTGTTCCATAATAAATGCCAGTGTCAGTATTCTCATCCCACCTACCTCTTAGTTTTGAGTCATCATGAATTTTCCCATCTTATTTTTCTGTACTGGGTGACAGATTTGGGAACAGATTTAATTAGACTTGCACAGGCTGTTTGAGCTCTTCTAAAATGTCTGGTGGTTAATGTTGCAATACGTTTTGATATTTTACCTGGTGACTAGGGTCACAGCTTGGATTAATATCTGAAGATTTTAATACCTGTTCTTTTTAAGGGTTGCTCTGCACATAACCTTTGACCCTCTTAGCAGTCTCTTCATTCTCATTAGATCTCTTCAATAAATTCTGGTCTTTGCTGTTATTGGACTTTTTACTTATTCACACCCTTCAGGGGATAGAGGGAAGGAATAGATGATGCGTGTCTGTGTGTGTGTCTCTCTCTCTCTCTTCCTTCCAGGGTAGGAGAATACGATGAAAAAACATTTTCTGCTCAAGAGAAGGAGATCACTTATAAGACCTGAATTGTTTTCTTTGCATCCTTCTAATATATTAGGTCTCAGATGTAAAACAGAATGCTGTGCTGCAAAATACTGGGTGAACCTCAAAGATTTTTCTAAGCATAAGATTGAGCACTCTTCCCTGAAAGTCCGTTTTATGTTAGTTGGCTTCATAGAGATGGCTACATGTAGAATTCAAATTGTGAAAAGAAATCCTGACATCATCCCTCTTGAAATCAAGGTTGATGCACCTCAAAATGTGTAACTACGTTAGATTTAAAGGACGCAGTAGTAAAACTGCCAAATATGCTTCATCCTCTTAAAAAGGACATGGGAGGGGGTAGTAACCTTAGGGTTTTTCTGATGATTTTTTTAGATTTGGGTTGGGGTTTTGGTTTGGGGTTTTTTGTGTGTGTGTGTGTGTGTGTGTCGCTTTCCTCTTGAAATTAAAATGGAATAAATAATAGGTAAATTTGGGACTGGCAAGCTGGAATATCTCATTCTGGAATAGTCAGGAAAGGGTTTCCCTCATATAGAACAGCTGGCAGAGCTGCTTCCTATAGAGTAAAGGAGCTTCAATGTCTTCCATTGCGTACATCGAAAAACTCTGTAAGGAGCCCTGTACTAGCAAAACTGGTTAAAGCAATTTGTGTAGTTAGATTTCTGCTAGCTGACATAAAAATTATCATCTCTTAATCTTATTCAGTGCAGGAAGGACAGATTTGGCATTAAGTCATATGATATGGTTTGGCTATCTCTCTGCATTTCTTTTTGCTCTTCCCCCCATCCCTGTTGTACCAGTATGTGCCAGGAAACATTGGTGGTCCATTGGATTAGTGTGGTTTTAAAGCAGCATAACTGAGACCAGAATAGATATTTATTATGTAACAGCCAAGCCTCACGTGTTTTGTTTTCTTTGCACTTGCCATTGCAGCAGAGACTTTTGAATATAATTTTTTTTTAATATGAATTCTTCACTGAAAAAATTTTCCTGCCTCAGAGTGGGTCTTAGTCATGTTGGCGAGTTTTAAGCTTTTGGCTTCTTTGACTAGAAGAGAAGTGAACCTTAAGATTTTTCCAGGAATAGATTTCCTTCAAATGAGAATTTTCAAAATTGCTTTCCACTGAGATGGGGTTCATGAGGCTACCCAAACAAATATTTGCCACTAAAGAGCAAGTTCTGAATTATGCTGTATGAAACAGTAGATCTGCAGCACAGTTGCAATGAAAAATGTTGTTTATGCTCCTTAATAGCTTTGAATGCATATAGTCAAGGTTAAGCTCTATGGCAAATGTTTTGTTTTGTTGGTATAAATTACAAATTCTGGTATCATCATCATCATGTTTTCCATGCCAATCTCGGTTCAGTGGTTGGTTGACCTTGGCCAGCTGCCCACCCAGATGCTCTCTGTCCCCCTCCTCAGCAGGATGCGGGGAGA
Organism: Fregata magnificens; assembly: GCA_013389945.1. NCBI lineage: Eukaryota > Metazoa > Chordata > Aves > Suliformes > Fregatidae > Fregata > Fregata magnificens. Next base: position 4,731 of record WAAD01031545.1, read on the forward strand.
AAATAGGATGGAAATACTCATAGACTGAGATAAAGACAGGGAAATCACTTACCAGTTGCCGTCAAAGGCAAAGCAGACTTGACTTGGGGAAGATTGATTTAATTTATTACCAGTTAAAATAGATTTGGATAGTGAAAAACAAAGACAAAAATTAAAAGAACAGTTCTCTCCATCCCTGCCTGGTACAAGGGATGGAGAACCGGGGGTTGCAGTCACTCCGTAACAGTTCCTCTCTGCCACTCCTTCATCCTCATGCTTTTCCCCTGCTCTGGCATGGGTCCTTCATGAGCCATAGTTCCCGCATGAGCCTGCTCCAGCATGGGCTCTCTATGTGCTGCAGCTCCCTCCAGGGAAATATGTACCTGCTCTGGCATGGGGTCCTCCACAGGCTGCAGTGTAGATGTCTGCTCCAATGTGGTCTCTTCCATGGGCTGCAGGGGAATATTTACTCTAGCACCTGGAGCACCTCCTCCCTCTTCTTCCTTTCACATTGGTGTTCATACTGCTGTTTTATCACACTTTTTTTTTTCCTCTCTCTTCCCCTCTCCCGTTCCCTGCCTCCCCCCTTCTTCCTCTGCTTGTCTGGCATTTTTGCCCTTTCTTTTATATGTTTTCACAAGAGGTGCCACCAGCTTGGTTGCTGGGCTCAGCTGTATCCTGTGGTGGGTCTGTTGCAGAGCCATCTGGAACTGGCTGTGTCAGGCATGGGGCAGCCCCTGGTTTCTTCTCACAAAGACTACCCCTGCAGCCCCACCCTGTTTCCAACACCTTGCTATGTACACTAACACCAACAGTTACTGTCTTCATCTTAAGTTTAAAGGTGAAATCATGCTGCTGCTAAAATATATCTGTTATGGTGAGTACTCATACTTCCATGACTGAACAGGTAAGTGTTGTCTGATGTTATTCTGTCAAAATGATTCAGAATAGAAAATCTCTTTACAGTAGGTCCAAGCTAACCCAAATAATTCTGGAACAGCCATGTTAGGAAGTGACTCAAGGTACAGTTGTGCCAACAGATCTGAGGAAGATACACCTTCCATCAAGGGAGATGATGGGAAGGAGGTAGGGAGGGTGATGAGCAGCCTGAGGAAAGCCTGAGGGTGATCAGCGTTCAATAACACATCTTGATAGAAAGTGTTAAGCATTCAATTATTAGTCATTTCTGGTAATAGAGTAGAGGCAGATGTACTTCTGTGATGGAAGATAGTACTCCAGACTACTGGCTGGACTGGCAATAACAGTAGTAAAACTACGGGCTAGTTTAACCTTGATTACAGTACTGATACAAACATACGAATTAGTCATAATGGATGTTAGTACACTGTAGCTGATGGTCAGAAAAAATTTCAGCGGAAGATTGTATGCTCTGTGCAGTCAGGAATGGGACCCCAGAAAAATCACTTTACCAATGGGATTCATGCTATGAACTCTGAGCATCTCTAACAGTGAAAACGGAAGGGAAAAATGAGGAAAGAATGAGGAATACTTAGGCTACAGGCAGGCAGTACTCCATTTAAAAAGGGGTATGCTGTTGGTCTTGGCAGTGCTCTGCAACTGTCATCTTTGAGCTATAGAAGAAAAGGAAATAGCTATAGCAAAGGTATTTTGGAAGGTAAGTGAAGTGTAAGACCTGGGCAGACCACAGCCACAGAAGATAGTCTATGCTTGCTGATAAGTTATCCTTGCTCCTTTCCCATGCTGGTGACATGCTCCATTCCTCTGTCTCCACCAGAGTTTTTTTCTCATTTTGGTTCCCCTTCTCCCTCTCTTCATAATGTTTCTCCTCAGTCTCCTCTACTTCTACCCCCTTTTCCTAAATAGAGCTGTTGCCCACCAATGAGTCAGTGTCGTATATTCTCATAATTGTTTCTCTTACTGTGTCTTTCCTTCCCTTCTGTTGTACTGACATGCATAAAACTTTTGCAAAGATTCAATTAAATATTATGGAACAAGCAGACTGTTATTCTTAGAATATTTTCTGAGACCTGTGAAGGGAAATAAAGTTAACCTGTGTGTCTATGTATTCTCTATAGATTGTTTCTCAATGCCTTTTATGATACAGCTTTTTAAAGATATGTAAGCGTGCTATCAAGCTTCTGACAATTATCTGTACAGCTCGTGTCTGCACCAGCAGAAATAGAGAGAGATGCATCACCGCTATCCTGTACATGGATATTCAGCGGTATGGGAAAGTGGGTTGCAGTTCCAAGTATTCTCGTTTGCTGCATCAGCGAACAAGCGCAATTCCTAAAACAAACATTTGTCCAGATGTTGATATCACCCAAAACAGTTGGTTTCAGTACTGCAGAAACAGTTTAGTAATGGTAACTGGTATAATACTGCAGTGTTAGGCTCAGACTGAGGCGCTCTCTCATGGATTCCTGGAGCTGGTGGAATCACTTATGCAAATGTTGCCATTAGTGTGCCACAGTGATGTGGTAGCATTATCCATTTGCTTGCACAGTATTATAGTTCATGCACTTAACTCCAGAGGCACAACTGGTTGTCCCTTCAATATTTATGTCCATGAAACTACCGGACATGCTTTATGTACCATCAAACCCTAGAAATGATGGAGGAGGGAGAGATTCCTGACCCAACAAGTGAGGAAGTTGTGGATGGGGTAGGGAAGCCAAGGGCGTGGGGTGATGGGAACAGAAGAGACATAGCAAAACAACAAAATGGGATGAAATGCAATCACTTCAAGCATAGGCATGTAAAGAAGAAAATGCCTGTGGAACAGCCTTCTGGGGTAAGCTCTCATGCTCATTCTGGAGAATTGGCATGCTTGGGTGCCTCTCTGAAATGCCTCTACACTAAAAAACGCAGCATGGGGAACAAACAGGAGGAATTAGAAGTCTGTGTGTGGTTACAGGGCTATGACCTCATTGGGACACACTGGGATAGCTCACACAACTGGAGTGCTGCAATACACAGATACAGGCTCCTTAGGAAAGACAGTCTGAAAAGGCAAGAAGGAGAAGTTGCCCTTAATGTGAGAGAGCAGCTGGAATGAACGGAGTTATGCCTTGGGATGGGTCAGGAATCAGTCGAGAGTTTATGGGTCAAGATTAGGAGGCAGACCAACATGGGCGTTGTCATAGCAGATATCTGCTATAGCCCTCCTGATTGGGAGGAAGTAGTTGAGGCCTTCTTCAAAAACATGGAAGAATCCTCACATTCACAGGCCCTGGTCTTCATGGGAGACTTTAAATTCCCTAATATCTGCTGGAGGGACAACACAGCAAGGCACAAGCTGCCTAGGAGTTTTTGTTGTCTGCATTGATGACAATTTCCTGACACAGTTGATTGAGAAGTCAACAAGGAAGCATGCTCTGCTGGACCTGATACTTACAAACAGGGAAGAGCTCGTTGGGGATGTGAAAGTCAGGGGCTGCCTTGGCTGCAGAGATTGTGAGATGGAGTTCAGGATCCTAAGAGGGAGCGGGGCAAAAACCAGAACCACAAACCCTGGATTTTAGGAGAGCAGTCTTTAAACCCCTTCAAAGATCTGCTTGAAACAAAACCATGGGATATGACCCTGGAGAGAAGAAGGCTCCAGGAGAGCTGGTAGATATTCAAGGATCACCTCCCCCAAGCTTGAGAAAGGTCTGTCCTGACAAGTAGGAAAACAAGCAAAGGCAGCAGGAGACCTGTGTGGTTAAGCAAGAAAATCCTAAGTTAATTCAGACATAAAATGATAGTGTACAAGAGGTGAAAGCGGGGGCATGTGACCCAGGAGGACTGTATAGTAGCTGTGTGATCATGCAGGGATAGGATTAGGAAAGCCAAGGTTGACATGGTGTTGAATCCTGCAAGGAATATGAAGGGCAACAGGAAGGGATTCTACAAGCACATAAACAGCAAAAAGAAGATGAGGGAAAACTTGCGCCCGCTGCTGAATGGGGCAGGAGACCTAGTGACATATGACAGGGAACAGGCTGAGGTATTTGATGCCTTCTTTGTCTCAGTCTTTGCTGGTAGGACTGGTTTTCACTGATTCCAGTTCCCTGAGACCAGAGAGAGTCTGGAACAAGGAGGACTTGGTAGAGGAGGACCAGGTTAGGGAGCAACAAACCAGGCATCTGTAAGTCCATGGGGCCTGATGGGCTGCACCCACAAGTGCAGAGGGAGCTGACTGATGTCATTGCAAGGCTGCTCTCCATTATCTTTGAAAAGTCATAGTGACTGGGAGAGGTTGCTGAAGACAGGAATGACATTCACTCTCTTCCAGTCTTCAAGAAGGAAGATTTTGAGAACTACAGGCCAATCAGCCTCACCTGAATGCCTGGTAAGGTGGTGGAGCAACTAATCCTGGAAACCATTTCCAAACACATGAAGGACAAGATGATCGGGAGTAGTCAGCATAGATTTATGATGGAGGAATTATGCTTAACCACCCTGATAGCTTTCAACAATGAGGTGACTAGCTTGGTTGACAAGGGGAGAGCAGTGGTTGTTGTTGTTTACCTTGACTTTAGTAAAGCTTTTGACTCTGTCTTCCATAACATCCTCATAGACAAGCTGACAAAGTACAGGTTAAATAAATGGGCAGTGAGGTGGAAAACAGACCGAACAGAGGATTGCAATCAGCAGCATAAAGTCCAATTTGAGGCAAGTCGCTAGTGGTGTACTCTAGGAGATATATGGGCGCCAATGCTGTTTAACATCTTCCTTAATGACCTGCATGATGGGACAAATTGCACCCTTTCCAAATTAGCAGATTATACAAAACTGGGAGGAGTAGTTGATACACCAGGTGGTTGTGCTGTCATTTAGATGAACCTCAATAGGCTGGTGAAATGGTCTGAGAGGAATCTTGTGAAGTTCAGCAAAGAGAAATGCTAAGTCCTACATCTGAGGAGGAACAACCCCTAGTGCAACTAGGCACTAGTACATTCTGGGGGATGACTGGCTGGAAAGCAGCTCTGCAGAAAAGGACCTTGGAGTCCTGATGGATGGCAAGCGGACAGCCAGCAATGCACCCTTGGGGCAAAGAAGGCCAACAGCATTCTGGGCTGTGTTAGGAAGACTCTCACCAGCAAGTCGAGGGAGGTGATCCTTCCCCTCTACTCAGCACTGGTGAGGCCACATCTGGAGTGCTGTGTCCAGTTCTAGGCTCCCCAAGACAAGAAAGATATAGACTTACTGGACCGAGTCCAGCAAGAACCGTGAAGATGATTAAGGGACTGGTGCATCTCTACTATGAGGAGAGCCTGACTGTTTAGCCTGGGGAACAGATGGCTTGGGGGGATCTCATCAAGCTATATAAATACCTGATGGGAGGGAATACAGATGAGGGAGCCAGACTCTTCTCAGTGGTGCCCAGCGATAGGACAAGTGGCAACGGGCACAAGAAGACACTCTTCTACTCTACAGGTGGTCAAACACTGGAACAGGTTGCCTAGAGGAATTGTGGAGTCTCCAGCCTTGTGATATTCAAAACCTGGCTGGACGCCTCCGTGAGCAACCTGCTCTAGCTGACCCTGCTTGAGCAGTGGAGTTGGAATAGATGCTCTCAAGAGGTCCCTTCCAACCTAAATGATTCAGTGATTCTGTGAACACAAATAGAAGCAATAATTAGCCTGAGCTCTGGGAGAGAATCTTTGGGTTAAAAAGATGTAGCGGCTCATGGCAGAATAGGTCAGAATATATCTCTGGACAACCAGTTTTGTCTCTCTTCCACTCTGTATACAGTTAATTTAGTAGTCAGTCTTATTTCTTTTATCCTTCATCCCTTATGTCTTTGCTGCATTCTGATTTTTGTGCCAGGAGGGGAAAAAACCTAGTATGAAAAAATAGTGCTAGAACTGAACTCCTGCAGTTTAAGAAGGGAGAAAATAGTGAATGGGGGAAGGGGAAGAATGTCTGGCACAGCTGTTCCCAAGAGCTTTTGCTCACCTTGAGCAGAGCTAATAAATATGACAGGAACATTAAAGTATTATTCATCTTTTGGTTTTAATGTAAGGTTAAATGTATCTAAATGCAAATGTTTTTATCCAAAGACTTTTATGTTTCAGGATAATTCACTGAACTGTGAATTACAGAAGGTTTTAAGACTCTGGATCTTAGGCAAAATGCAGAAAATCTTCTAATATCTGTTACAGTGTTTTTCATCTGTACATCTTGAATTGTTTTGTCAAGGAAGGATCATCTTTTTTTAAAAAATGGGGGAAAATGGAAGAAATTCAAAGAACTTCCCCAAATTCCCAGGGTGCCTGAATGGTAGAGCCAAAGCCAGAAAACTGATTTCCAAACTCCAGTGTGGCTCATTCTATTTGATGAAAAGGTTTTCCTGTCCTCTTAGTAATTTACATGCTTTGTTCTGAAGTAAACATGAATTGTCTGCCCTCACATGCTATGCTCTCAGAGCTAATATTTCTCCTAGGATTCAGCCTCTCAAATGTAAAGGACATTTTTTGTTTCTGTACTTTCAGTGTTGGGGACCAACCACCTTCTTGCTAACACAATTCAGAGATTAATGTTCCTAGCTGTTCTGCAGTAGAAAGGTAGAAAAAAGTTATGTGAGCCTGGTAGTGCTGGAGCTGGGATAGTGATGAATATTTAATCTCTTTGGCAATTTTGAAATCAATCTCACTTATTTATGGGGTTAAATGAGCCCTTTACTAAATTGTTTTACTTATCCTTTGACCAATTTTTAATATTTGAAGGTCTTATTTAATAAAAGTGAAGAAAAAATTCAAAATAAGTCAATCAGAATAATAATAAAGAATGCATATAGAAAATGTTGTCAAAACAGTTGGGCTTTTATGTTTTTTAAGGTGCTTTTCCCCCTTAAGCAATTTGATGAAATTGAAATTAAATTGAAAAATGCCTGTCTTGCTAAATATTACCTGGGGTGGGTTTTTTTTTTTCTTTTTAAGCTTATGAAAAACAAATTCACACAATTCTATTTAACTTACTGGTAAGATTCCTGGAGGACTGAGTACTTCAGAGGTCAATCCTGCTGCTTTGCCTATTCCCTCATTGTAGATTTTTGACTTCTGCAGAGTGATGATGACACCAAGAACAAGCACTTTTAGTTTATCTGTGAAGGTGGAAAGAATCAGTGACTCTTTTTTTCATTCCCTTTTTGCCTTTTGGAGCAGGATGTGCTTGGCTTCTGCCTTGCCCCCTCAGTGGTCCACTTCTTTCTACAACCCATCTTTTTCTTTGAAGAACAAGAATGTTGATGCCAGTGCTATGACAGTTATACACCACAAACACAATCAGTTTCTGTGGAGAGGGGAAGTGTCAGTAGCAGTAGCATTTTTAAATTTTTTTTTTTTTCCTACCGAGTGAAGAAACTTGCAGGGATTGTGAGTCTGGTGTTTGGGAGTCCCATTTAGAGCAGGCTGGCAGGTTTCCCCTTTTGCTCCGCGGGTTATGTAAACCTCCTGTTCCTTTTGCAGAAGATAGGAACAGTATTGATTTACTGCTCCAAGTGTCTGGTTGTGATTTATGACACAGAACATACCACACAGTGTTCAGGATGGGTTTTGATATCCTAGGCCAGACAAAATAAGTGGAACCTGTGCAGGGGTAGAAGATTTCATTGAACACTCTACATATTCATCCAAAATCAGATCCTAGCACTCATTCAGAACTGGAAGAATGCAAACAGATATGATAATCCAGCTTAATATCAGACTGCTGCCTTTATTTAAAAAAAAAACACAGAAAAGGAAGTTTTATGCCCTTTTATGCTTGTTTCTTCATGTGCTCACTCTCTCCTTGGTGTAGTTTTGTGTGTGTTCCTATGTCAGGTTGTGGTCCCACTTCTGCTTTCACCTTGGCTGTGTGTTCCCAGCTTTTTTCCGTCCTTGGTACATCTCTGACTAAAAGGTGCTGAACACCCTTGTTTGTCCTTAGAACTCCCCCTCCTCCTCCCTGCCCTTTCTCACTCTCCATATTTCAGCTCAGATCCTGAAAGGCTGGCCACAAGGGGCAGAATGGGGGCTGGAACAAGGTGAGGGTGGAGGAGAGGGAAGGAAATATTTCTTCCTTTGCTTTCTGGCAGTAATCCCATTTTATGCTGCCTAGCTATGTAGAACTACAGCCTGAGAGCCCAGTTCTTTACCAGGGAAAGCTACACTATGGAAGAGTGGTAACATATTACTATTGTAGTATAAGATTGAGGCGTACAAAGCCTGATTCTGGGAACCACACGTCATTATCTAATATAGAGTTGGGGAATCTGGGACTTTTTGTGTTTGATACACATGGACTATTTATCTCTAATTGACTCAAAGATGAAATGATGGTCAAGGAACTGTCTTGTACATTAGAGAGAAGAACTGAAGTTTTTAGCACAGAAATAGGAAGTGGGGGAATAAATGTATTAAGCTGACTTTAACTGATCTATCTAGGAAGGCAAATCCTACTAAAGCTGATACCTGGGCTTTCTTATTTCACCCCTTTTTCTCTCCTGTATTTCCACACTCCTAGTACTGAATTAGTATTCAAAACCTTATTAATCATTAGCCTCCATGTGCCAAGACAGTAAATTAAAATCTGTGGGATAATGTTTTGTCTCATCATCTTTATTTTTAAGGCTGATGCTGACAGGGTGTAGGTATCTGATTAGAAGGGTGAAAAAAGTGAATACAGCATGTGTATGTTCAGACTAAACATATGTTATGCACTATATCACATTGCCTTGGAGCATCTCCAAACCCTCCCATTGTTTTAAGTAGAGCATGAGTGAAATTACCAACTACCCCTTCCAAAACTGTGGAGGGAGAGGTTTGCATAACCCCCTCAAAAACACTTGTGTATCTTGTTCCTTTTTTTCATTTGAGCTAGCTGAAATGTTACAACCTATTTCTTCCTCTGTAACAATTTGTGAGAGGTAGTTGAAAAGCAAGAAACTGTGGGGTTTTAAGAGATTTTCCAGCTAGTGTTACTATTTACTCAGTTACTGTCTTCCTACTGGCAGCCTACTGGCAGCCTACTGGCAACATTTCCTTTCCCCAGCTGCCTTTCCAAGCCAGGGCTCTTTCCTTGACACACCTTTTGGTCTATCTGATACCTAATACTAGCCCCTAAAGTTACTATTAATGCTTTCTAATTCTACACACAACTTCATCTAGAATAGTAATACTGGAATCATAAAGTGAAATGTATTATGGTCTAATGAGAAAATTTCAGTTAAAAGGCTTCTGAAAGGCTGTATTGACAACTTTAATATCAAATCTGTGATCTTGCATCCTTACGATAAATGTCAGTTTTGTTTATGTTACCAATTCAGAATGATAGGTCCTAGGACATATAAAAAATGAGGTTCCTAAAGAAATATCATGTTATGGCAGCATAGTCAAAATCTAATATTAAAGAGTGTAATATATCTGAATACTGGGACAACATGATGTACCCCATCAGCTTATACCTTAAAAAAAATCACAAGATTAAAACCTTCCAGATGGTATGAGAAGTGTTTGTCATATCCATGTCTGTGTGTTTTAAAAAAAAGTGGTTTATTTAACCACAGTAGTTCATTTAACTACAGTATTGAATTACTGATACGCTCAAGTAATAGTAAAAATCGTGCTATGGAGGCAGAAAATAAAAAATAATGTCTCATGGACAAAAGATGACTATTTATTATTGTTGATCACCAAAGAGATACAAACAGGTTCTTCATGATGTGGAAGCTAAGCAGAGAGAGGCAAATGGAGGGAGTAGTTATGTAAGAGTATTTAGCAGCACTTTCAGTTTCCAGAGACAAAATTAGAAGTGCCAGACAGTTCAAAATTTACCTCTGCTTAGCAACTTTCTATGAGGACCACATTTCAGAGGGTCATTTAATCAAATGAAAGACACATCCTATTAGGACAGCTTTGCTGGCAAATAATTAAGATGAATTACTAGCATACACTTGTCCCAGATGCCTTGTTGATGTCAGTTTGTAGGAGGTACGGGAGGGCTTACAGTATATCCTTCGGTCTTTAAAAGCAATTTACAATCAAAGTTAGCCATTCTAACTGACTGAGAAGAGCTTAATCCTAGAGCTGTCATTAGGCATTATTTTCAGATTCCTGACACTTCTACATTAAAACAGTTTATATGTAAAAGTTAATAGGATCTAGAAGTGAAGAATATTTCATTATGTAAAACAATCAACTGTGTTTGTTAGAACAACCACATTTTCTCTGTTTGGAAGAGTCAGTGGCATAAAAAAATAGAGCTTCTAAGTTGGATCCATTGATAAGCTTTTATAATACGTATCAAAAATAGTTCTGAGTTACTATTTTTTTGGACAACAGCTGGTGGACCTTTAGTCTTGCCTACATAGTGTGTAGTGGTTTAGTTTAGTGGCTGCACCTACTATTTTGCTCCCTCTTACCGCCCAATTCAAATTTATGGTGACATTTTTTTCTCTGAAGGCAGTGAATATTATATTGTAATTAACTGTGGAAGCTGGGATATTTGACAGGTATTAAATGACAAGTTTGCTACTTTCAAATATGATCAGTATGCTGCCATGCCTGAGAAAAGATCTCATTGCATCTCCATTTTGGAACAAGGAAAAAAGGTCATTGTGGTTGCCTTGCCAAAGTTTCTGGTGTTTTAACCATTTCAATCTTTCCCCAAACGTGTACCTTCAGACTTATTCAGTAGATTAGCTATGAGTCGGTATTAGAAATCCCTACTTTAGACAAAGACTTCAGATTGGTATGTATGTCTCTTCTTGCACTGTAAATAATACAGAACAAGAGTAAATATTTCATTCAGAACACAGCAGTTCTCCTGCGTTTTAAAAATGGCCATGTGAAACTTTTCCTTTTGGAGAACTGGAGAAAATGAAAGGTCTGTACAATCCAAATAGAGTTGCTAAAAGTATACGGGGTGATAAGAGAGAGGAAGTGCTTTCTTTAAAAAATATGATACAGCTGAGTTTCTGAGAGTACGTGAAGGAAAGAGATTCTGTGTGGGAGGTATGCTATCCAGTACCATCCTCTTTATCCTTTCGTTTGCATCTGTTAAGGTGTCTTTTTGCAGTGGTATCCCAAGGTGTGTCTGTTAACTTGTTGGAAATACTGCTGCATCCCTTGGTGTTAATACTGGTTGATTCTTGCTCTTTGCCTTCAAAGCAGGGCACAAAGGCAGGCTGTGAGAGCACAGCTCCTATGGAAATTGTGATGCTGCTTGGGCTGGAACAGGGAGCTTAGGGCTCACTGTGGTTGCTATTAGTTCTGTGGAGATATGTCTGCAGACCAGGGATCGAGGGAAACATTTGACAGATAGGACCCTCCCTTGGAGCATTCCACTTGCATCTTTCATCCTTTTGCAATGAAGTTGCAGTACATGTCTTTCTGATTTCCCTTCTAAATAAGAAAAGGAAAGTGGTCTGTGAGGAACTGCTCGGTTGTTTCTGATAACTCCACTATGCTAATCATAACTCTGGCATGGTATTCCTCCATCTGTGTGGAAGAAAAGAGGATGGGAGGGGGTGGTGGTGGTGACAATGATAACACTAATGTTACAACATTCACCATAAGCAAGATTTCGTTGACATACCATAGCATGTTGTTGTTGTGATTAATTAGTCCCCTAAGCGGTACAGTGTGGTTAGTGTATTCTGACGCAAGAAATAAAATGAATAACAGGCGGTGTTTACCCTGCCTTTCCCTACCATGGTACCTGAGAGTTCTCTGGCCCTGTCATGGCTGTGCTGCCTGTATCTTTGCTAGATTTAGTCGTAGAACATTTATTTTCTACAGAGGGTAAACTTTTGTCTTCTCTAGAGAAGCACCAGGGATCATGCTTCTTCATACAGAAGCTTTTAGCTTCTGTTTTGTTGCCTGTTTCCTTCATAATGGGAGCTCCTAATTTTTGTTGCTGCGTTGATGATCACCTTTGGAGAAACTGAAGTCCAATAGCATGTAGGAGAAGGGAGCGCAAAGGGTAATAAATTCTGTTACATTGTCTTGTTTCATAGCAAACAGAACTTGACTGTTTGATGCCCCCTTCTTCACTGAGGCTCAACAGACGACCTTTCTTTAGTTACGGGGAAAGGAAAGTATACCTTGGACAAAGGAAATTGTGGAGCAAGCGTTGAGCATGGTGACAGAGTGATGCTTATACTGCAGTTGAGATGGAACAGAACACAAAGACCAAACATTTGATGATGTGAAAGGCTATGTATGAAGAACTATTACTGTCATGATGATGACTGAATGCATGTTGAAATTACTTTTACAGGAATAGCAACAGATGGTCTCTGTATCTTCCCCTCCTACTCATCCAGAGCTCTCAAGGCTGCATTCCTAATCAACCAAAAGCAGGCATCCCACACCCATGCCGAGAGGAATAACCTGAGCATGCAAGCTCTGCTTTGAATTAAATGTTAAAAGCGTGTGCCCTGTATTGTCAGGTAACAAGAGTTGAAAATATCATGATTAATTCAGTTATAATTCTCTCCATCTACTCTTATGTCCTGTTACTCAAATTCCAGTGCTGCAAACAAAATTCTCATTAAATGCTAATGATTATAATCATATAACTCTTTATAGCATATTGTTGTCAATAATTACATACACACATTCTTAAGTTGGAATCTTTCTTTATTAAAAATACATTCCCTTTTAGGGACTTCAGTTACTTGAATGTGGAGTGAAAGTAAATTAAGCTGTAGCAGGCATTGCAGCTATAGTTACTACTTCTTCCATTATTGCAAGTTATTATGAGCTTGTATGATTGAAACTGCTATAGATAAGCATGCAATAATATTTTCACTGTCACCATGATCACTGACTGAGATAAGAGCTTGGTGTTCTATTTTTGTTCAGGATAGAGAAAAACAAGGAGGGAAAAATGGGGGGAAAGGGCTTCATGTCTTGCAATGATATGCAAGAAAAAAAAAATTCCAAGCCTAAAGCAGGCCTACACATACGTCAATGATGACACACAGCGCTGAGAGGGTTTAGTGTTAAAGGGACGTCTGTTAATTTTATTTGCAAAAGAGAAGAGAAAGCATGCACATTCAAGATACTTGTTGTATCATTTTTAAATCAAGGCCATCTTTTTCTCGGTGGTAAACGTGAAATGTTTTTAAAGGCCAGACTTAGCATAAAATCTATTGGTTGCTATGGAGACCACTTACCACACAGGACTGCACTCTGTGTTCGACTCTGTGATTTTCTCTATTCAAAGGTTCAGCATTGTCAAAAAACAAATTAGTTTTTCAGTTGTTTATCGCAAAGTTCATTATGAGAAAGGTAATAAATAATAAGGTATTTTATTCGTGTGTGGATAGGTGCCATATGTGAATTATAACTGGGGCACTATTCCTTAAATTTGCTATTTTAAAATAATTATAGCAAAATTGGCTATTGTTAGGAAATAAAACAGATTTTGATCATTCTGTGTATATGAATATGAAGCAAAGCAGGTAGTTGGAAGTCTGATCCCAACAAAATTACATGGTAATAAGGCTTTTCACACCTACACAGCACTTAGTAACAAAGCACTGAAAGAGAAAGAAAGATTAAGCCCTGCTAGAGTAAAAGTTTATACCTGAGGTGAATTACTTCTCTCTTTATGAAAGGGAAGGTGGGTTCAGGACCCAGTGCTCACTGAATTATTCATGCTGTCTTTTGCATCTCAGATCTTTAAGGTTGAAACTGGTAGGGGTTGTTATTAGCAGAAGCACAATTCTAACTGGGTACAGCAGTTCAGTGAAAACCTGTTCAGCTGCTTCTCCTGAAGTGTTTGTCTAATTACAGCAAATAGTTTCTGCCAAACCACCTAGCACACCCACCCCAAAGAGAACTCATCCAGAGAGGAGGTGCAAAGCGTTTCCTCTGGAGTTTATTTGAAGCAGAGACTAGTCAACACCTCCCAAGATCTGGGTGAGAGCAACAATTTATAGAAGTATCAAGGGAAGCCTTTTACATTACCTAAAGGTTTTCCAAAGACAAATTGGTGTCAGTGAGTTCTTCCTCACTTTTTTTTTAATAACATTTTAGTCTAATTTCTAATTACTTGAGGAATATATGAGTACGTTACTCTCAGCACTTAAGATTTGCTCCTGTCATCTCCTTGGTGCATCCTGGAACCTAGTGACCCAGACTCAGAGCTGCTGTAAGTGGTGCAGCCTCACTGGCTTCAGAGAAATCCTGGTGCTGCTTTCAGTGTGTGGTCTCACTCCCATTATAGGCCAACGATAGGACTCTAACACAGCATGGTAACAGCAGGCCTCAGCTCAGCTCTGAGGTTTCTGTGTGGATTTTGTATGTTAAACTACTCATTTGGCTTTTATGTCATGGGTAGGTTTTGTGTAGTGTAGTGTTTTTGGAGGACCACTAGGCAAATGAAAGGACATCTGACACGTGGTGATTTATGGTGGTCATATTTAGAAATGCTGCATCTGTGGGTAATGCAGTAAAGTTTGCTTATTTGTAAATCGAATTTGTTGCCAAATGTTTTTGTGCATGTAAGTTATTTCAAAGATTTAACTTTCCTAGTCAAATCCCTCTTCTACTAGATACCAACTGTACAGTGTCAAACCCTGATAATTAACATGTTGCAAACATGCAATTAAGACAAATCAGATTGAAACACATAAGAAAAATGAAAGCATAATTTAATTCCAGCTATTGTCAGTCTCTTCGAGAATTATTATGCAGTTGGCCTCCTGTGCAGCTCTATGTTTTAGCAGAGTGTACACTGTTTCGCACTGCATGCAAAGTAACTAAAAAAGAAATGAGTCTTTAAAAAGGAATGCTCCAGTTTAAACAAGCCAGTGGGAGCTACTTAGGCAAAACTAACTGGTGACACTATGTTTATAGTAATAGACAATGGTATCTGACTCATAAACAGTGCAGAAAAAACATGCTTGATAAGCCTACACTGAAAGTATCCTATGATTATTAATAATAGAAAACTTCTCCTGCTTAGAATAAGCTTTTCATTTTTCTTTGTAGTCAGGTTTTTGCCTGAGCTCTCCTGTTAGCATCTTGCTCGTGTTTTTTCTTTGGTTCCTTCTGGCTCCTCTAGACAACTCAATAAGGACCTGCTTTTCCTTCTGTGTTCTGCCAGAGTTCATTAGGGTGCCATAGACTGTTAATAAAGCAGAATTTTTTGCCTACCACAATAGAATAGAATACTACTGTCTTTAATCAAAAGTAAATGTACTAGGAAGCTATCCCTATCTGCTTCAGCTCTCCTCTACTTCTAAAGCAGCGTGACAAGGGGCAGAGTGCTAGACAAGATGTTGTTCCTAGAACTACTTTTTCAAGTGAATGAAGCATTCCTCAAACATACAGCATGAAAGAAGTAATCCCTCTGCTCACAAAATAGGGAGATACCATTCAAGATTCCCATACAAAATTACTAACCTACTAAGATGACCTGAATGAGATATAAAGCAGATTTTTTTTTTCCATTTATATATGGAATGCTATCAAAACTTTTACAGCAACATTCATGGATAGGAATCTGCTTCTTGCTCTGTTCTGAGGTTCTCAATTTCTCTGCTTAAAGTGAGATCTCTCTGAGAAAAGTTTCGGCTTGGTTTAATATCACTAACTGAACTCTAGGCTCTGCAGAACATCAGTGTTATTGACAACACAGTGACAGACATCTTGGAGAGATGCAAGGTTGATATTTTCAGTACTTTTCAAAATGAAAATCAGTGCGTAGTTCAATTTGGAAGTTTCACTTGGGTTTTACTGTGCCCATACTCGATCATAAATCTTACTAAAATTGGACATTTTTCCTGAACAGAAACTAAGCCAGGATTTAATGATTTGCCATCATGTTTATAGTGCATTCTATTCATAATTAATCCTCCTCCTCTTCTGGAAAAGTGGTAATGAAAAATGTGACACCATTTTTAGACTGGAACTTACCTGTTTCTAGTGGTTAGTTTAGTGCAGTACTCAGTCATGGGATATGTACTGGACTCTGTTTGCAATAGATATTAAGAACAAAGTAACTATGTCTGCATTCAAAAAGAAGTGATGTTTTTTCAGTTAAAAGCTAGACCACCCCAGATCACGTTCCTCATTTAAAGTCCAGTAATTTGAATGAGTTTAAATCAGGGGAGATGCTATGTGCATAAGTTCAAGGTATTTGTAGAAAATAGCCTTCAAATGATGACGTAAAATGCAGTCAGAAAGAATGAGTCTGCAAAGCTTTGTTCTGTTATTATGAACTTTAACACTTTCATATATGAAAAATTGCAAGGATAGATAGGAAAAGGTTGAGAAATGGGAGCTGGAAATTTAATGCTGGGGAAAATTCCTTAAGGATTTATTTGATGGACAAGTAATATACCAACCCAAATACTTGAATTGTCCAGCCCACGCTCAAAATGGCAAATAAAATAAACCATTTTTCAGTCCTTTACCAATTACTAAGTAATCAAATTATTCATAGAATCATTAAGGTTGGAAAAGACCTCTAAGATCATCAAGTCCAACAATCAACTCAACACCACCATGCCTCCTAAACCAGGCCCTGGAGTGCCACGTCTACACCTTTTTTGAATGCCTCCAGGGATGATGACTCCACCACCTCTCTGGCGAGCCTGTTCCAATGCTTAACCACTCTTTCAGTAAAGAAATTTTTCCTAATATCCAAACTAAACCTCCCCTGACGCAACTTGAGGCCATTTCCTCTTGTCCTATCGCTAGTTTCTTGGGAGAGGAGTCCAACACCCGCTTCATTACAACCTCCTTTCAGGTAGTTGTAGAGAACGATAAGGTCTCCCCTCAGCCTCCTCTTCTCCAGACTAAACAACCCCAGTTCCCTCAGCCGCTCCTCAGAAGACTTGTTCTCCAGACCCTTCACCAGCTTCGTTGCCCTTCTCTGGACACGCTCCAGCACCTCAATGTCCTTCTTGTAGTGAGCGGCCCAAAACTGAACACAGTATTCGAGGTGCGGCCTCACCAGTGCCGAGTACAGGGGCACGACCACTTCCCTACTCCTGCTGGCCACACTATTCCTGATACAAGCCAGGATGCTGTTGGCCTTCTTGGCCACCTGGGCACACTGCCGGTTCATGTTCAGCTGGCTGTCGACCAACACCCCCAGGTCCTTTTCCGCCGGGCAGCTTTCCAGCCACTCTTCCCCAAGCCTGGAGCGTTGCATGGGGTTGTTGTGACCAAAGTGCAGGACCTGGCACTTGGCCTTGTTGAACCTCATACAATTGGCGTCGGCCCATCGATCCAGCCTGTCCACATCCCTCTGCAGAGCCTTCCTACCCTTGAGCAGATCAACAATCCCGCCCAACTTGGTGTCATCTGCAAACTTGCTGAGGGCGCACTCAATCCCCTCATCCAGATCATTGATTCAATTCGATCCAATTGAGCTTTTCTATCCTAATTTTCTAATTGTTTGATATTTCAAAAGTAAACTAGTCTACCAGGATGAACTAGGTAATTTTCTGAGTCTGTAAGAGCATAGCACTTGCTGAACTATTTGTTTAATAATTTTGAAATGTAGCTTTGGACAGTTACATTATTAATAGAGAGTAACATATTCTTATATGACAATCATTCCTTAACGTACTCATTGTGGTTGGTTAGTAAGGCAGAATAACCTGTAGTATCCATGAGACTCTGTAGTCAGCCTTGTATCTTTGTGCTGCCATGCAAACATTTTGATTAAATGACATTTTCAATAAAAATGCCATACAGGCAGATTTTGTTTGACCCAATATTGGGCAAACAAAGCACTGGCATTGCTTGTATAGAGTATCATCCATGTAGAAAAGATGAATCAAAGAAAATGTACATGTAACAAAAATGCACTAAGCTACTGCAGGAAAATCCTTACTGGTTTCCTGCATGGGGTGGGTCTTTCTTAAAAGGAGTGATTCTGTTTCCCTTTCTCAGCCCCTTGTACTATCCTTGTGTCCATCGGAGTTGGAAGAATACAGTATTTGTAGTCAGATTCTTAAGGACTGTGAGGACTTTGTTTTTTAGAATACAAATCTAGGTTGCAACTTTACTAACTGAATAATAAGCACAAACCTTGGCCCGTTTTTCTCCTGTCTGGTGTTTCTGAATAACCTTACCTTCAGGACCTTCCTGTCTCTAAAATCTCAAACAGTGTTTATTCTACTTACTTACAACCCAAAGGTTGTATGGAAAATGCTGACTGATGCTCTTCTGTGAGGAACCTGGATTCTGTGGGACTTCTACAAAAGACGGTGTTAATAGTGGAGTAATGGTAAACATAAATAAATTTGCAAGAAGATGAGAAGAGTGGTGTTAGAAAGGAGAGAGATTGACATTACCAGAGTTATTTCTGTTAGACTTCTGCAAGATTTTTACTATTTTGGGTTGGATTTTGGATCTGAATTTATATCCAGACTGCCCTTGGGAACTGCAATTCAGCTATCAAATATCACTGGCATTTAGCATTAGTTTGGGGAGTAGGTAGAAAAAGAGCCAAAGCTGCATGGCAGTGAGAGAGGACAGAAATGGAACTGAGCAAAGCAGGCAAGTGGCCAGCCATAATTTATTAAGAACACAAACCTGATTGTACATCTTTGTGATGCTTCTTGCAATGTTCAGTGTTTTCTGTTTAGTCACAATTTTGCTACCATTTTTCCCCTCCATCCTTTCAGATTTGCTGGAGGAATTCTTTCCCCAAACTACAGCCCAGTAGTGAGTTCTGGGATACACAAGTCCCTGCGAGCATCGCACCAAAACTCATAAAGTAAGTAAAAAATGGGTAACCTCACTTTTTGGAGAATGAGTGAGATTTTTTCTTGTCCAGGTTAAAAGTGGGAAACTCTTTTTCCTGCTTCACTGGTGCATACACTTCTCATCCACAATACTTTGAGGTTAAATGTACAGCTTTATAAAGAGCTAGTTTTCATCCCAGACCTCCTGGGCAAGAAAATCTTTTGAAACACTTTAGGAATCAAACAAGCTGCATATGCAAAAAGTCCTCCTCTGTCCAGTGGCCTCTCTTCTTGTGGAACAAAGTGCTAATTTAATTTATTGAACATCCGAATCAAAAAAAGAAGTAATTTTTTATTGTTCTGAAGAGCAATGGGATACCAAGGTAGGGATCCACTGTCTTGTGTTTTTCTAGTTTCAAGATGCAATGATTTCTAGATAGCTACAATTTCACTTAATAAAGGGAAAAAAGCATATATAAAAAAGTATATAAAAAACCAATTTATTGTAAAGTGAAAACAGAAGTAAAACTTTATCAAGTGCACTCAAAAGGGACAAGGATTTACTGGCTTCTGTGAGCTGTAATTATTGATATTTATTTGCTTCATTTCAAGAACAATTGCTTATCATTGATCTGAATTCATACAGTCCCTGACCTCACAACACTGAAGGACTGAAAATGGGTTTAGCTAGATTTACTTGTACCACCAGGGGCACGTAAAGTACAGAAGGAGGAAGTATTGAATGTGTATTAAAAGGTTTACATTAAAAAATTTACATAAATCTGCTTTTAAACCATGGCTACTCAAGAAAGGGACTGTGTTGTAACCAGCTGGTATTCAGATGCACAGTACTGAACTTTGTGCGGTGGACCCTCTAACGCAAAGGTGTGCATGTGTGTACTGTCCAGATCCCAGAACGCTGTACGGTACAAGCACACCTTCTCTCTGTTTAAGGTTGAAGATTTTTTTATTTTGTATGTCTTGGATTCCTTTTTCTGTCAAATGACCGTACTTATTTTAGTTGTTATCAGTCTTCTAAGCAACTCACTGATGAGAATAATTTTTCCCTAACTGAGAAATGTGTAGGTTTATAAGCTCTGTTTTGTGCCATGACACATTGAAAAATCATTTGGATTTGAATTTGCTAATGAATACAATATAATAAATGAAAAGATGGATTATTTCAGGTAGATGTGTCACTATTGTTGACAACATCTATTACCTTCTTTGTGCCAATGCATTTGTAAGTTTAATACCCTGTGACCTTGAAACTTGCAGGCTAAAGAGTACTGCTGTCTGCAGTAGGGAAGAGCTGACACTAGCAAGCACTGGTTGGCACCAAACTGAACAGGATTTAATTGCTTGAAATACTTTTAAAAGAATAAAAATAACCTCCTCCCTGCCCCTGATAGACAAGACAGACACTAGGCTACAGAGGCTCTCCTTTCCCTGTTTCTTATGTCCTTTTGTTTTGGGGCAGTTATCTGTCCCTTGAGGTAAATGCTACTATCCAGATATCACAACACACTGAATAATTCCTCAGTTGTGGCACAGCCAGCTGATTTGTAATGCTGTCTGTTCATACTCATTTCAAATGACTGTTGAAACAGAGCACTGCACACCCACATCTCTACCGTATTCCTTCAGCAGTACTTAACAAATAGGTTCCTCAGAAATCACTGTTCTCTTCACTGAGGAGTTGCTGCTCCAGTGCGCACAGAGAAAGTCAGTCCTGTGCCACAGAAATAGCTGAAATACTGGCATTCATTTCAGCGAAGTCTGTTTATAACTGAGAGTATTATAGTGCCCACAGCTCAGATCTCAACTAGCCATCTCTGCTTGTAAAAGTTGTCATCGCTTCTTTCCACAACAGAGAGCAACACAGAGCAAGGCTCTGCATATGGATGTACATATGTACACGGTATTGCACTTGTCTCCATTTAAAAATGAGTTTGAGGGTGGAGGAATATTTCCTCCCAATGATATTGTTGCTCTCTTAAAAACTGTATCTAAACTACTGTGCCAAAAAACCTCAATGATTTTATACAAATGAAGCCTAGCAAATACTGTACCTTCCTGTAACGCATATGCCTAAAAGAAGACTAAATGATGATGATTCCACTGTGTCAGGAGACATAATCATACAACTAGACCTTAAAATAGCAGCAAATCCAGCTGTAGAAGGACATGGTAAGAGTAACTGTAATCAATGTACTGCTTTATAAAAATGAATATTTGAGTTATGAGAAGTTTGATCTAATTCCTGTAAGTGTAGGCACAACTTGTAGCCCATAGTCATTTTGTTTATAGTCCAGAGCGTGTGTTTGGATGTAGGTTCCATATTCTGCAACAGAATAACCACTCTTGCTGAGAGCAGATGGGGCTGGGGAAGGAGAAAGCAAGCTCAATATGCGACAAGAAAGATTTAGCCTCTGCAGAAATACTGGATTCTACTAGACAGTGTAATCAATGAAAGGATTTAGGAGAAAGAGCCTATGGAGCTCTTTAAAGCACAAAAAAGGGACATTTATCTGCATTATGTCCCTTGCTGCAGTTCACATTTTCAGCTGGCTCAGTGTCAATAGCAGCTTATGATTCTGTTAGCTTTACAGAGGGAGAAATCATACCTAGATGATAGATGCCACTTGTGGATTTTTCTTTGTCGTTTCTCCCATGCACTCAGTCTGCAGTGTATTAGCAGGTTATTCTCTGGTAATATTGAAAGATGCACAGCAAATGTAACAGAGGTAGTTGGTAAATAGGTATATATTCAATTTACGAAGAGTTCTGAGTAGTTTAGCATTCTTATGGCTTCTGCTTATGGCATTAAATTGAGGTGAAAAAATGGATGATGTGAACTCAATGAAAGAAACAATTCCATTATTTTAATGACTGAGGTACAGTGGGATACGTCAGACTGGTAACTCCTAGAATAGCAGATCACACTCTCCTGTCATGGAATGGTGCGATTTCAGAAATGGGTTTTAAGGGAGAGGTAT
This sequence comes from Fregata magnificens, assembly GCA_013389945.1. NCBI lineage: Eukaryota > Metazoa > Chordata > Aves > Suliformes > Fregatidae > Fregata > Fregata magnificens. Next base: position 26,373 of record WAAD01031545.1, read on the forward strand.
TTGGTATTCTGTGTTTTAGCAGGTTGGTCTTTCCTATAGATACCTGAACTAAGTAGATAAGCTTCATAAAAATTTGATTCAAATGATGTTTTCTCTGTTTACCTTTCCACATTCATGCCCCTCAGCCTGAGTTTTTGTTGAGCAGTGGAACCTGAAGTTAAAATATGCCAAAGCACACACTTACTGTGCCAGTCACATTTCTGTAATGTAAATACAGACAGATAACTTACGAAAGATCAGATGGGGAAGGGTTTGTGTACTGTGGATACTGCACCAAGCAACATAATAGCGTGGTGTTCACCTAGTCTAGGCCTGTTTGAGGTAACTGTTTGTTAATTGCGCATGACTGGATGTAATTGTCTGGCGATCCTTCCAGGTACAGTCTGAAATTCACTCTATTTACTATTTTGACTTATACCAAGGAAGCATATTTTTCAGACTTTAGCTTCTTGCAGCAATAACTGCCTTCATTGCTGATTCATATGGAGATGTAACAGTCTGTTTTGTAATGCTGACTTGAAATTGAAACTATAATACAGACCAGACACAGTTTCCCATAAGAAAAATAAATAAAATATCTTTCTCCCTTTCCAGGCACTATTAAAAAAAAAAAAAAAATCAATGTAACTCTCTGTAAAGTTATTGTAAGATCCATTAAAGATAGCGGCTTTGTTTGAAATGGCTAGAGTGCATCTTCATCAGCTCTGCTATCTGTTGTTCTTAGGTATGACTTTATTTTCTAGCTGACAGAAGTCCTAAGCTCAAACACAAGTCAGAAAAAGATTTGCACTCCAATTATGGTTTGTTAGTATTTGAGGTGTTTACAATCGTATTGCAGAACTCAAAACCGAAGGTGGCATGCATCTACTGAGTGGCTGCAGAAATCTGCTCCAAGTCCAGGGGTTTCTTTAAGTTCAGTGAGCTGGAAGCTTCTTTTTCCCTACGTATTTTCACTTGATGTTGTTTTTCCTCCATATCTAAGCACCAAGTCTGAGACACCACTACGGAGAGCATCCAGAGAAATTTGGAAGAGCAGCTTTTCCTTCTTTGGAACTCTGAACCCAGCTATTGCTTGTGGACTGCTGTTGTGCCTTATTGGCCTTTTTGGCTCTACCTTAAGGTGGGAGCAAGCACAGGAGCACTGGGCTGCTAAGACAGTGGGTTTTGAGGTGCTATTGCATCACTGCTATGGAGTCTGGAGCCATGACATGACACACAAACACGCCGAAGTGTGCTCACCTCCATTTCTGCAAACCCGTGCAGATCTTTACATCTTAAGTAGCCGTGTCAGCAGGAGCTGGTCTCTGTTCAATGTCTTAATGAAAATATTAACATGGCAATTCATCGTCCATTTTATCAGTCATTGCTCAGGGGTGGAGTGTGTCTGTGTCAGGGGGAACTTAACAATAAAACAGGTTTTCCTCTTAGTAGACTATGTTTTAGTAGACTATGCAATGGCTTTTCTGATTCATCTCCTTGAATAATACTTTCAAAACCCTACTTTTAGGAGTACCCATAATATTAATGCCTTCTCAAAACTGTGTTGGGCAGGGGAGCTGATAAAAGAAGCAAGCAACTTCATTGATGTGGTGTTGTACTTGGCTTTTCCCCAAAATGTAAGTTAAGTTTTGTGTGTCTTGAGTTGTCTTATCATGGGCTGTGAGTGACTGCAGGATGGTGGACAGCTCTTGCAAGTGAGTCTTCTAGACTTCACTGTAAATTTTGACATTTTCTTAAGTATAGAGCAACATACAGAATCTAAGGATAAGGGTGTATTAATACACTTAAAAATGGTTGAAGCTTCATGTAGCTCAGATGACTTCCTATTTAACTTGCATAGGCCTTGAGAATGGTAAAATCAGTCTAATTCCTGGAGTCCAGGAATCAGTTAAATCAGTCTGTCAATACGCATGATAAGATCTGGTTTATTCATGTATTGAACCTTTCCTGATCCCTTTTCAACATGTGGCATGGGAAAGGAGCTGAACTGTCACCTGGTGTGCATATACCTTAAATGAATGCAGAATCACGTAGTCCTCTCAGTTCAGTATGAGGGGGCTTTAACATTTTTCAATTATATCTTCTTACTAACATTGTTCTCCCCTCTTTTTCAGTGATAGTCCTTAGTTTCTAATATACCCACTGCATAGATTCCCAGGTAAGTTTGTGGATTTAGTTTAGTTTCCATGATGAATTAGATGGATCTTCCTGGACTGTAGCCAGAAGACACCTGCAAAGATTTTCACCATCTGAACTTCTTAGTCCTTCTGTTGTTGTGACAGTTCGTCTCCCATGGTATCCAGAATTTTTCACTTGTGATGATAAAGAGCTTCAGTTCAAGGCTCCAGCTGGTTCCTCTTGTCAGGTTCATAGCATAGGCAATGCACTTAACCCAGCTATTCAACTATTATATTTGAAAACAGTTTTGCTGAATGAAATAACAGCAATGCTTCAACCCTCGATTAGGCTGCTATGTTGTAATGTTTCTGCTAATCAGGCTGGTTCCTAGCAGGTTCTCTTGGGCCAGCCTCACTGTGTCTTTTATCTTTTATATTAAATCTAGGACATAGTGTGGTGTTGAGGACTCATCGTTATAGTCAGGCTTTATCAGATTTAAGATGTCTCTGTCTTGGTGGTTACAGAGAAATGTGACCAGGGAGAAGCATGTGGAGATTGGTAGCAATCCCCACAGTTAAATAAGGCAGACAGCAGCTGCTGGTCTAGTTTTTTGTGTCATGGCTGATGTGTTTTTTCAGCAACTGCTATCGAGTCTGGTTTAATCATTGGACCAGATCATGTGTTTGAAATGGTAAACTGGAGCTTTCGGCAACTTGATCCACATAAACTATAAAGTTCATGCCTGTGTTTTGTTGTGAAAGTAGCCCCTTCATTGTCTGGCTTCTCAGATGTTACTAACTGGAAAAATTGTTTCTGTCAGCTCTTACCTTGGCATTAATGAGATGTAAGGATAGGGCCTCAGTGTAATGGGAGATGCTGTTTATTATTGTAAAGAGACTCTGATATTCTGCTAAGTTCTTCTTGAATAGACAAATTGTGTCCATGCTCATTTTCTCAAAGGGAATGAGAATGATAAGTGGGATTAGAGGCATTCAGGGAACGTCTCTAAAGCCAGCCATTGGCAGTTGAGGCTGTACAGGGAGAAACTCTATATATCCTAGTAAAACGCTATACTGTTGAAGTAGATGGGTCTTGTTTCATCTCCTGGCCTCAGCAGTGTAAATGTTGTAGTTTTTCATGTGTTCTTGTGATTTCTGGGATTTGAGAAGCACTGTCTTTTGGCTCCTTTTTGGCTGTCAGCAAGAAGTCAGAGCTAAGGACTTGCCAATTCATCTTTACTGTTCTGGAATTTCCACTGGAAGGTCCTTGTGGATCAATGCTGTCTGTGCTAGGGCTTTCTTTTCTTCATTCTACCTGAGACCTTATCTCTGCTATGAACAGGTTTAGGATCTTGTCCCTGGCAATTATATCACTGGCTTCTGAGACTATTATGGCTGAAGAGGTTTTTTTTCCCTTGTGTTATAAGTATCCATGGGATTCCTGTCACACAGGATCAGGGAAAAAATTGTATTGGGAAGGAGCTATGAAAGTCTCTAGTCACACGACCACTCTGCAGATAACTTTATCAAACATACAATCCTGAGAAGGACATGTGGGCACAACTTACAACAACAGCAAATGTTAAAGCCAAAATAAAATAAGCCCTGTGTGTGTGCATACACATCTGCATGTGTAATCATCTAAACTTCTCATCTCCAAGGTGAGAAATTTTGATGAGCAAATAGATTTTTCCCTTACCCACATCTTTGCTGCGTGTACAACCCTGACTATAAATAGTCCCTTATGCGAACGGCTTCTGAAGCCTTGGGAGGAGGAGGAGGAGGGTCTTGACAAGGGGAAGGAAGTTCCTTTAGAAAACATCAAGAGACAAAAGACAGATGGCCAGATGCTTGGACACAACAGGTATTTACGCTGCTGGCTGAACTTACAGACCTACTCTGTCACACGTATCCATTTGCTGATACGTGTGCCAACATCTGCCACACACCCGTTTCATTCAGAGAATATGTGCTGGAGAGTACAAATGTTCAGAGGTTCCCCTGTCCAAAAAGACATATTTGCTTGCTCTGTTAAAAGCAAGCAGACAAACCCAACACAGACTCAAAGAAGAAGGAAGATTGGTAGGAAGATTGGTAGGGACCTCTGAAAGTCTCTGGTCAACCCCCTGCTCAAAGCAGGGCTACCTTGAAAGCTCAATCAAGTGGCACAGGACCTCTTCCCGTGAAGTCTCGAGTGTGTCCAGAGGTGGAGATTCTGCAGCCTCTGTCGGGACAGCCTGACCCAGGGATTCACCACCCTCATTGGGAAACATTTTTCCTAATACCCAGAGAACTCTGCCCTTGCTACCACTTGTTGGCTCCTGTCCTTTTGCTGTCTATGCCTCCTGAGAAGAGTCTGCCCTGGTCTTCTCTATGGCCCCTGGGGGGTATGTGAAGAGAGCAATTCCACCCCCTCAGTCTGCTCTTTCCCACGCTGACCCGCCTTTGTGGCCCTGCTCTGGACCTTCTCCAGGGTGTCAATATTGCTCTTGTTCCAAGGGGTCCCAAAACTGGACACACGCTATTCCAGATGAAGCCTCGCGAGCTGCTGGGCGGAGGGCAAGAGTCCCTTCTCTGTGCTTGGCAGCTACGCTCTTGCTCAGGACGTGGTCGGCCTTCAGCGCTGCAAGGGCACACTCCTGACTCGTGCTCTCCTTCTTGCCCACCAGGACCCAGCCCCTTCTCGGCGGGGCTGCCACTGGCCTGCCAGCCCCAGGCTGTGCCTTGAGCTTCCCGAGGTTCCTGGCAGGCCATCCCTCCAGCTTGCCAGGGGCCCTCTGAATGACAGGGAGGGACCTGTGTCAGGGGTCCCTCTGAAGGACTGTGACTTTCTGGCATGTCAACAGCTCCCTCCAAGTTGGTGTCACCTGAGAACCTCCTCAGGGCCCACTTTGTCCCATTGATTAGGTTGTTGCTGAAGATGTTAAGTAGTGCTAGCCCCAGAAATGACTTAGGAGGAACGCCACTTGTATTTGCCAGTCAGCAGGACTTTGAACCGTTGGCCAATAGCCTTTGAGCCCAATGGTCCAGAGAGCTTTTCAGCCATTTTGGGTGAAAAGCCATCCTGGCTATCATCAGCCAGTGGAACTCCTGACACTGTTTCCTCTAAGACTTTAGTGGGTATCACCTTTTTATCTGTAGCTTTGCAATGTAGTACTATGGTAACAGGGAATTTCTGGGAGGAACTTTCTGATGCATTGGACTCTACGTAGACCAGAAGCCTGATTATGGGTTCACCTTGCTCATAAGATGATTATGATCAATTGTTGTATTTTACTTTGAACCCGCTCTCGTACATCTGATGGTAGGTAAAGGCAAAAAAAAAAGTGTTTATTTAGGAAACTCAAAATAGCACAGCTGTAAAGCTGGGAGAGGTGATTAAACAGAAAAGAAATTAAAATTATGTCTATATATGACTCACGTTTAGCACCCTAATTTCCTTTCATAGCACAGAGCTATTTATGAAAGCCATTTGGACTTACTGGTTCTTATCATAATCAAGGAGCAGTTGTTACCTTTCTGCTAGATGATGTTCATAAGTTTTGGAAACATGTATGTCCCTTTGGCATGGCCAGATACAGTTATTACTTGTCTACCAGTAAACAGGATCAGTTTACTGTTATTCCAGCACTAGGCTAAACCCTCATGCAGGTGTGAGGTATAATGCATGAGGTATAATGCCTTGCACCGTTTTCCTGGCCTCAGGTCCAGTCATGAATTGGTGCAGGTCTCTGAGTGGCAGTTCATCCTATGAGAACCTGCTTGAGCCGGATCCAGTTGTTCCTGAGGAGCAGCTGCCTCTGTGTACCTGGTCTTTGCTAATGCCTCCCTCCATTCTGACCCTACTCAGTCTCCTGTGTGGGAGAAGCTGGCTGGGCCAGTGTCCATGGACCTTTAATGGGACCTTAGCTTTTCCTGGGTAGATTCTGGGATGTCCCTCGCTCCCAGTACTCTGGTTGGTATTTTGCAGTTTGACAGTGTTTGAATGATGAGTTTGCCCAATGACAGCTCCCAGTGCAATCCATTGGATGAATTCATCTTTTTGTATAAAGCATTTCAGCTGAGGAAAATTGTTTAATCTTTGGAACTGTTGCGGAGTTCTGCATTTTTTTGTTGTTGTTGTTTGACCTCTTTTAAAAAGAAAATCTGCAGGGAGAATCTTGCTTGATGACTTATTATTTGTTTGCTAATAATCTTTTAATTTTCTTTCATCAGTTAATTCCCTCCCAGTTAAATTTTCAAAGCCTCAACTACTAGGATCTTCTAGAAACCCCACTATCTCTTAATAACAGGTTATCTTCAAATCCCTACAAAACAGCTGTAAAACTAACTTCTGTTGAATATCCTGGTGTTTGCGGGTTTTTTTGAGTTTATGTATCTGTGTTGATAGTTACTCCTAGATTTACTTGTGATTTGAAAAGTTAGCTTCAGATCTTTTGTGAAATTTACCATCACAGTTATCTGAAGAGACAAGATATCTTACTGTAACTTCAGTAAGATATCATTTAAGATCTTTTGAGGCCAAAATATCAGTTTCCCTTGCACTCTTTTTAGAGTCACCAGTAAAGCCGCTTATTTCTGTCTGGAACCTTTCATGCTGGTGTGGCTTTGCTAACATTGTGGTATTCTCTCTGGTTTTTCCTCATTTATGTATTTATTAAATATCCTATGAATTTACTTAACTACATGCCATGAATTCCAGTAGTTGCATATCATGCATGGTCATCACTTGTAGGCAGAGCTTTTCTCTAGGGAAGTCTAAAGATGCTTTCAAAGAAACCCAACCAAAAATGGGGCTTTTTGTGTGCTAGGTTACTTTAGGTTGATGTTTGCTTTCTCAATCTGACATACCTAGGCACACGTTCATGTTGTGGAAAGCTTTCTTGGTACCAGTCAGTTATTGCTGTATATGGAATTAATTTCCTGCAAACAATCACTGTCTCACCAGTATACAGACATAAAGGATTGAGAGTAACGCATCTCTTTCGGTAGCTTAGGGATTAATACAGCAATACTATGAGAAATAGCTCTTTTCTAAAGAGTGACCTGGCTAACTCCAGAGGATACAAAAAAAGCAGCTCTCCCTCCTAGGAAGTGCTAGTTTCATTTTAATCTGATTTGGTTTTATCAGTTGTTGTTTCTGTTCTGATTTAAAACTTTCTGGAAATAAACTAAAAGCCCCCTCCATGTAAGGTTTTGCTACTACTTTCTTAGCATTTTTTTAAAAGGTTTATATAGGTTTTTATACTGTACTAATCACCATAGTTTCTCTGAATGTTTTCCAGAGGATGCTAAGTGATGTGCATAACATCTGACACATGCGGTTTGTTGTCTTTCTGATTGCCTTCCCAGAGGGAAAATTGTGAGTGCAGTAGTGTGTTTACTTTTGAAGGAGTTTGGAGATAGGAGACAAGTTTGTTTAGCCTTTGATTGAAATTCCTGGTACCTTACTGACCCTTCAGCAATTCTTCCTGAATTACTAGGCAGTTGGTGGCTGCTACATTTTGCTGTTAATCCTAGCAACAGGCAGAAGGCAATAGCATTTCAGCATTTATTCATGTTCCTTTGAGGAGCGTTAAATGACAGCTGACTTCTCTGTTAACTGAGGAGCAATAAATGAAACAGTGAGATGACAAAATCCAGCTTTCCGATATTAAATAGCTCACCTTAAGGTACTTAGTGTTTATACGGACTCATGGTTTCTACTGTATTTATAGTCACACTGTATGACTGATGCCACACCTAACTTGTTTCCATTGTATGCGGAGGGTATATAGTCCCAGGTGAGGAGAACCATTGCTCAGGCAAGCCATTGACAGGACAAACTCCACATGCAGACATGTTTCACTTGCAATGCTCACAGTTTTTAGTAGGAAAGATAGTTTAACTTACCAGTATTGAGCCCACGCATTCTAAATGTTTTCTTGCCTTTTAAAGATTGAGTCATTGTTTTCAGTAATGGTCCATTTAGATGCAGGGAGCTGTCTCTTTTAGCATGATGAACTATACCTGTTCTGGCATTGCAATGACATTTCTTGTTGATGACAATAATCTGTCTCTCCCCACACAAACTCTGACCTCATCATGGACCTCTAGCATGGACTCCACCTTTCAGAAAGGTATGAACAAAAATAAGACCCAGGCAGAGTAAAGGTTAGCAAGTGATTTCTTATTATGTTTGTAGATTTTCTTTGGTGTCTGTATACATGTTAACTTTCAGACTTGTTGATATTCTGACACGGAGCTTGTCTTTCTCAGTTTTACTTTTTTACTCTAAGCCTCTGGTATTCATTACTGTATGGTTTGGTGTAGAGCCAGGCTTTAGAGTCCAAGAAGGCCATTTTGCAAACTATTAAAGTAAGAATTAATCTAGCTTTTTTCAAAACACAAGCATTTTCCCCCCTTTTACATTTCGTTTCCTAAATTAGCCTTGTAAATGGAGCATTGGGACTGTAATTGCCAAGACTTCCTCCTCCACACCTACTCCAAAGGTCAAAGATGAATCATGGTCTTTCCTAGAGTGGCTTGGGGCCTGGGAAGCCTGGTGATTTGAAGAGAAGCCTTGATAGACACTATCAGTATTTTTTAAGCCTTGCTGTCTGACACAACTCTGGGTTGTTTTCTAGAAGGTTGTTGCTTCTTGAGCTGCTTAACTGGTCTCCGAGTTGTGACAGCTGACTGGGAGTTATGGCCTAACTAGAATTACCTAGCATGGGGCAGAGTTTGGTACTGAAAAGGAGAGGAAGAGAGAAGATGAACCTGATGAACAAGAAGAGATTACACTTTCTGTAGGTGGAGATGCTGAGAGATGCTGCATGGGAATCAAGGATTAGAGACTGTATGGGACGCATAGAGTTTTAAAGGCAGATGAAAGAAAGCATTTACAGAGAGCAAGTGGGTGGTCATAGGATCGCAGTATTTGTCAGAAAAGGGAAGAAGAAATAGTTTGCAAAATAACAAGGAGGAAAACAGATATTATAATCTCAGGTATAGGTAGCATGTCATGCTGAACTATGTACTATTAACTAAGTTAAATGCAAAATCTGACTTACAATTATTAATTTATTAGAGAAAGCATATTGCAATTAGTTCCTGCTATAAGCGTTAAAATATATTTGTAATTGTACCAGTATATATGGGTCTGGGTTTAATTATTTTATTTCATTAATATTCTAGGAAGGGCGTTCTGGTGACATACTGCTTATGTATGAAACTCCTTTTGGTCTTTACAGGTGTCTTCTATCATGACATGCTCTGGAAGACCTGAGGGGCTGTGTAGATAATCTTTATTACTTCAGGTAAACATTTATTATGTCTTTCTTTTCAAAGAATGAGAGAGTACTTTTGGCCCCAACACATCCTTGCTGGATTTATTCCACATACACTCTATTGTGAAAGGTCCTAATTTATTCACCTCATGATTGAATTTTATATCCTTTTTATTAAAGTTATTTTGCAAGTGATGCAGTTCACTGGATTATGGGATTGAGAGTGCTGAATAGTATTTGTTACAGTATATTGTCAGAAAGGGTGAATTTCTTGATTTAAAGCTGATAATCAGATAAGCTCCAACAAAGTAGTCCTAGGTGGCTCTTTTTAGTACTGCATGCTTATCACTTACATGGTTGTATGCATGTAGAGATCTTCTCAAAACAGGGAGGCATTTTTTTCTTGAAGGGTTTGGTCTGACACTCTGATTTGTACCAAGTAATACCTTACTGACAATTGATACCATACAGAAGGTTGGCAGACTGGGTTTTAAATTAAGATGAGAACAAGAAGGGATTGCAGAAAAGAAAGAAGATTGATTTTTAAAAGGGAAAAAAAAAAAAAAAAAAAAAAGGCAAGAACCAAAACTTAAGATCACACAGTCATTTGGGATTTCAGTAACCCTGAGTTACAAAATGTTCTTTTATTCATACTGTTTTAATTGGAGTGTTAAACGGTTTAACAAGAACAGTTCATGCATAAGTCTCTTTAAAGAAATGAATTTTGAAAGGAGATGTAATGAAAGAGACTGTTGTGAGAATGCAAAATAAACTTTATGAACATGGCACTATGGGAAGCATTGTGAGACACATAAGTTGCCATCTAACTGACTAGGCAGTAGATTTTCTTTATTCCCCCCCCCCC
>WAAD01031545.1:37205-50496 GCA_013389945.1 Fregata magnificens
CCCTCGAGCAGATCGACACTCCCACCCAGCTTGGTGTCATCTGCAAACTTGCTGAGGGTGCACTCAATCCCCTCATCCAGATCATTGATGAAAACATTGAACAAAACCGGCCCCAGAACCGAGCCCTGGGGAACACCGCTCGTGACCGGCCGCCAACCGGATTTCACTCCATTCACCACCACTCTCTGGGCTCGGCCATCCAGCCAGTTCCTCACCCAGCAAAGTGTACGCCTATCCAAGCCGTGAGCTGCCAACTTCTCCAGGAGAATGCCGTGGGAGACCGTGTCAAAGGCCTTACTAAAGTCATTACCATTCAGCTTCCTATGTGCAATTTCAGACCTTGGTTCCAGGATCCAACCGTGCTGGTTTCCTACCATCAAAAAATGTTTTCAAATCAGTTAACTCATTTCTGGTATTTGTATCCTAATGGATACGAGTACGCGACTCTTATACATTACTGTCACTTAGCATTGAAAGGACTTAACACATCAGCCCTGAGGCTAGGAATTCTTCTATATGCCAGCAGTTGTGGGAATCACTGCTCATTCTGCTCATTTTGTCACTGCGCTATAGGCCAGCAATACTAACATAATCCACTGGGTGGTTTTTATAGGAGTGCTGTTTTTCTTGCATGTCAATACAATTTACAGGTTAAAATCTGTATTTCAAAGACAAAAAAAATCTTGCACATATTATATCCACACTTCTAATACTTTATCCTTCCTTTCCGGATTCTGTTTTCATGTTTATGAATTGCAGGTAGACAGATCTCCACCTGAAAAGCTCTGTTCTCCATCTGTCCCTGTGTTTCACAGTTGGCATACTTGGATCATTGCTTGCTTCTTTTCTGTTTAATTATTTAAAGTTCTGAAATATTTCTGATTGTTTATCTTAGGGGAATTGTTGCCAACCCGTTATATAATGTCACTGCAGAAAAGCTTTTACAAAGGGAAGACCTTGTGTTTCCCTTGGTGAATGAGCTCTGATTTCTGTAGACAAAGGAGTTCTGCAGTTGAAGACTATATTGATTGTCCTATCCCCAACCCAATTAGCTCCATCTTATGTTTAGACAGTTCCAGCACCCTATGGTTCATGAGACCTAAATGTACATGCTGTTTTACCTAAAAAAAACCCCAACAAACAAACACACACCCCCCAACAAACAAAAATCAAGTCCCCCAAAACCCCCCAAAAAACCCTGCAAAAGTTTATCTGAGCAGACCAGAGAACTCTGTTCAGAACATGGTCAGACACACTTAGGCAATATATCTGGTGTAATTTCACTGACTCAGCTGGAGTTGCAATAGAAGTTAATTTAGGTATATTTTGCTTCCTTTAAAAAGCAATAAGAGGAGAGAAGAGAAAAGAGCCCACAAATAGTTATTTTCAAAAATTGGCCAAGATTTACACACTTAAAGGAGCAGGGAGATGAGGGAATGGGATACTAGGTAAGAATATTAACTCTGTGCCTTTTCTTTGCACTGGGATTATTTTACAAGTGTGGCCTTCAAAAATCTGACTCCTATTAACATTTTTATAATTTTCCTTCCTTCTGGCCAAAACACAGGGTCTTTGACCATTTGTAATTTTACACCAACATGTGCAGTTAACATTTAAAAATACCTAGTTGTTTAATGTTGACTAGTGTGTATTCTCAGCTACCATGCTTTTAGCAAGAAAGAGATATCTAAGCGCAAAACATATAGACCATTTCACAAGAACTTGGATTAATGGACATGATTTCATAGAGGAAGTAAGACATTTTTTGTTTTCCTAAATGGTACTTTACTACAATAATCTGAAAGTAACAGTGTAAGTGCAGCTTCTATTATTCCAAGTGGTTGAAGTAGCATGTTTTTCTTAACAAGATGCTGACCCTGATACTAGTGGCAAGAAAGATCTCCCTGTGTTTTCATGAGCTGACTTGCGGAGACTGGGAATCTGGTGGTAAATGAACAATACTCAGCTTATGGGACATAGAAGCTGTCATATTACTTCAGGTCTTGGATCCCTTTAGTTTTGCATCGTTGACCTTGACAGTAACCGGAATCAGCTGCTTCCAAGGAGGTGCCTGGTCACTGTAGTTTCACCTGTTGGCCAGATGTTTTACATCTAGTGGACAAGGGCACAAAAATAAGCAAGAGAGAGAAACAGACTATGAATGAAATAAGCTGGCCACACACTGGCACAATGCTGTACTGCTTATGAGTTCGCACCTCTGAAGTCACCTTCTTACCTGAGTTTCCTGCCTTACTTCTTCAAAGGACCTTTGGTGATCACTGGGGTTGATGGAAGTGAAAAAGTCCAGTGAGCCTGTTAGGATGTATTTTATATTGAAACTTGGGCAACTGTTAGAGAATAGATAACGCAGGTGTCCCTGGAGTACAAAGGTAAGGGAAAGGGCTGGATGTGGTGTGATTGGTTAAAAGAGGCCAGGACTGGGAGAGCAAGGAGGACTTGTTCATTTGGTCTGTCCAATTTAGCTCAAAAGAGAATGCTGTCCATGTTAAATAAGCTGTTGAAAAGAAATGCTCCATGGTAGATGAACAATAATCACAATTAGAGAAATGTTTACCAGTAATATGTAACGGCAGATTGTTAATAAGAGCTTCTTTGGCTATAATATGCTAAAATTTTTTCAATTTGTTTGTGGATGCTGTGGCTGCCATCACGCCCAAAATCACCTTCAAAATGAGCAAACTAGCATTGTATTTCAGCAAAGAATATGGTCAGAGCAACCCTTGTAAGTATATGGCTGTAATCCAACATGTAAAAGTCATGCCATTTAAAAATAAGGACAGTTTTTAATGATGAAATGAGAAAGGGTTGTGGGGTGGAAAGACCAATCCCCTGAATGTTTGTATCTTGTCCTTAATGCAGCTGTGAGATGCCCAGATCTCTTTTCTTGGTGCAAAGCAGTATCTGTTTTGCAAATAAAGTGCTAAATACTAGTTTGTCCTTTCTGCTAATAGTAGAATGGGTCGTTATTACTAAAAGCTGACCTTAATACAGCTTTTTTGTCCTGGTATAAGTTTCATGAAACATGTTACATACTCTGTGCTGGATAAATTGGTAGAGGACTTGAGTTCTGTAACAGTGTTATAAATTGTCCAGCTTACACCAATAAAGGTTTTCCTTCCACACACCGGAAGTAACAGCCTGGTTTCTGTGATCTATTTAAGCTAGTGTAAGTTCACATGGCCACTGAGAGATGGTCATCTTCTGCTCCCCTACCTGTACTGGTAGTAGCACTTGTGTTCTCAGCTGGATCAGGGAGCTCATTTCATCAAAAGTTAATAGATTTGTTATTGGTTGTGGTTGGATTCCCCCCCCCCTCCCCCCCCGTTCTGAGCTAGTTTTCAGCCAGTTCAGTTTTCAAATCCGCATGATGGCATGCCCAAGTAACCATGTTGTTGCCAGTAGCAGGGAGGCAGTGGGATCACACAGGCTGGGGAAAGAAAGGCTCATCTTTTCGGCAGCAGCGTTAATATAGGTTAATTTTAACCCATTTTGATGCTGTACGTTAAATTATACCAAAACGGATATTTTACATATCTGCGTAATGCAACATGTGAAGGCAGGACTACTATTATTTTGATATTTATCACAACCTTTACTGCAGATGGACCAGACCTTAGCTGACATTTCATTAATTTGTACAGCTGTTGTATATATTACGTATCTGTGATGTACGGTTAGAAAAAAATCCATTTACTTTACATATTTCAAGACACTAAAATCAATACACTATATTCAGTACTAAAATGAGTGTATGAAGTGATATCAATACTTTTTGTTCTGTCTGCAAGAACATAAGGAATTTTTAGAAACTTGGTTTTTTACAGCGAATAATATATGAGCTGTAGGGAGCTGTAATGACACGGTTTCATCAGAAGATTCGGTGATCTTTTGTTTATTTTGCCACCAAAGCCCCTGGATGGAATTAATTTTGTCTAACTTGTGCTAGTCCATTTTATTGTTTCCCTGCGCTTCTGCAAATGGATTTGAGACAGATTTCAAGTTCCAAGGCACTTAAAACTGATAAAATATTTACTAGCACAACAAACATCTAAAATGGTTACAATTATTATAATGATTCTGGACAAAATCCTACAAACTACTGAAAAAACATGACTTGGAGCCAGTTGAGAATGGCCTTCTGAATAATACAATGAAGGCAAGTGTTTTAAATGGGTCTTGATCATCTTATGGAAATTTAAGTGTGTAACCAGAACAGAACATTTCTGACACAAGAAATTCAGTTTGTGTTGTGGGTCCCTGGTTATCTGACTTTGTTTGTTTGTTTTGCCTTGGATCTATCAAAGAGAGAGGTTATCTTCCTGGAAAGAAAGGTTATCTTCCTTGAAAGGAGCCTGGATAACTGGTTTTTTGAGGATTTTATACAGTATTTCTCCTATGCACCAGGGCTTCCTGATGTTTTTCTGTGGATCAGGAGGGATTTTTCCTGCCCCTTTCCCTTCTTGCCTAGTGATGCACAGTGTTGTTGCAATTAGTGGCTGTCTTGAGGCTTATCTTGTTTCCCTTCTGTTTGTTGTCCCCTGAATCAGCTAGACTGGTTGCAGTTAGAGAGGAGCTAAAATCAGGGTATATGGGTGCTCCCCGTGACACCGAATTGTCAAGTACCTGGTTAGTGTGATTTTGTTTAGACTGTCATTGTCTTATTCAGGCTCAGCAGGAAATTTACTCTGAGAATGGTACAGCTGGTTTTTTGTTTGATTTTTTTGTGGATTTTTAGGTTTGGTTTGGGTTTTTTTGGCTGACTGTTTTCATTTTTGCAGTGCTCTGTAATATGAGTCATGAGCCTTTTCAGATCTGCTCAAAGTGTTATCTAAATAATCCAGTGCCATTTCAGGGACCTTAGTGTCTTCTACTCTCTTCCTATGGCACATTAAATTTCTGTGGGTTTGGGGGGATTTTTTTTGTGTTTTACCAAAAGGCATGATCTATGGTGCTGTGTGGAACAGATGTTGTGAATAAGACATCTGTAGTACTATTGCCTGCGATTGTGGGAATCTAGTCTCAGTGGCCTCAGGGGTCATTCCCAACCTGTGTTACAAGAGATTTGTCTGAGTAAAATTTACATGGTATAGATGTTGAACACTACCACCTCTCCTTACTCCTGTACAAGAAAGAAAGATGAGCCTCTTCTGCATGGAGTTTGGAGATAAAAAGATATTGCCTTCCACCGCCCTCCTCCCCATCCTCTGTTAGTCCCTCCAACAGGAGTACTGTGTTTCTGGAATCTATGGGGAAAAAAGGGTAGTAATTTAGAGGCAAACGTAGGGTCACACTTTACCTGCTTCTCCTCTTTGATTTGTGTGTGCAGAGAATCCTTGAAGAGACCAGTACAGTCATGCTGTGTTAATTTTTGGGGGGGTCTCCATCATAGCCATAAGAATCAGAGGTTATCGGGGAGCCTTGACCTGAGCTCCTTTCTGGGTTGGGGGTTACCTTGGTATCCTACACAGCGCTTTGAGGAAGGCATAGGGAAAGGAAGCTACAGGAGGATTTTTCCAAACAGCTTCCAGGAGGTTTAACTGTGATAGGGGATAATCAGTGGCTGTTAAAGTCTGAATGCAGAAAAACTCCAGCTGAGATTTGACATCTTCTTTCTGAATGGGGGCTAAACAGAGAATACCGGCTTTGATCTTAAAAAGATATGGAGGCTGGAGGCTGGCTTTTAACTGAAGGCATTCAAATCGTATAATTCCCCAAATACTTGTGTAGCAGACACTTGTCACTTTATAAAAGTGGTAAATAATCTTACTATGTGCTATAGTTGAATTTATAAAGGCTGAGTTGGGAACCTAATTCAAACCTGTTTATTCAGAAAAGCACAAACTGTGTTTTGAAACGAACCCTGCACAAACTGGAATCTGAATCCATAGAAACAGATACGGCATACTGGAGTGAGCACAGCCTCTGTTGAATCATACTGTATGTATCACATACTGAACAGAGCATGTTGTATAAGGAGATGTATATTCAGTGGTTACCAGTCAGCTTATAGCCCCTTCAGGGGCTTCCTAGAGTAAGTGAACCTCATTTGAGACACTTGTCTTTTCTTAGATACAAAGTATAGCAAGAATATTAGATTAAATTGCGGCATAAAAATTTTTAAAGGTTGTAAAATATTGTAGTCCTTTTTAAAATTTCCAAGCCATCCTTCCTCTGTAAACTGCTTTCCAGTGATTGATGGTGGGTGGCATGGGGCTGTTTGGTGATGGAGTCCTTAAACAGAACACCAGACAACTTCAGATATACCTAACATTGAGAGGCAGGGCTTATCAGCAGCTCCGTCTTGTTTTCTGGAGAAAGGACATAGGAAGTATTGTATAGGAAGTATAGACATTAGGAAGTTTCTTTTTTTTTTACCTGTGTAACTGTCAGACCTGAACAAACTTTGAACACAGATGGGAATCCAGTCCCAATTGTTTAAACAGAGACAGATGATAGTCTAAAATTAGGTGTATGGTTAAAAATGTCCCGATAATCAAAGGCATGGAGTGTATACAGTATTGATTTACTCACTTCACCCGTTCTCATAATTGCCTCTGATTTAGGAATTTAAATATGAAATTAAACCACTTTGTTTTGCTAGAATTTCTTTTGGGCCATTCTTTGTGCCTTTTTGATTAGTTGCACTTTTCCTCTTTCTCTGCCCTTCATGATATTTTCATGCTTTGTTTTGGTTTTTATATTTGGGTGGACCTTCATGTCTTGTGGCTTTTTAATGTCTTGATAGGGTAACATAGCTCCATTATTTTCTCTGAGTTTTCACCTGTTGTCTGCCTTCGCAGCCACCATCATCTGTCTCTCCTCTTTTCTCTCCTGATTCTTTGTCACGCCACCAGTGACAGTTTTGGTTCAACATGGACTGAAATGGCAATGATGGACAAAAGATGACTTGTTTTTATATCCAGAACAAACAGCAGGTACTGCTAGTCACCCATAATACTTGAGATCAGCACTTGGCTGAAGAAAAACAGACTGACAGTGAGTTCCAGAAAAGCTAAGATGATAAGGGTGGAGAAAGGAAGTCAGCACTCGCATATAGCATTTCCAACATTTCCACTTTCAGTCTGAAGACAATATGTTAAACTATCTTTACCTGGATTTGTTGGGGTTTAGATTCTGGTTTTGTCTTTTGTGAGAAATGGTCTTCTCTACAAATTGCATTTCCTTTTCTTTTTTTTATTGAAGTTCAGTCATGGTAATTTTCATATTCATGACCAGGGGCTTCAAAGTTTACAGAAGATATGGTAAGTCCAAAATGCCGTGCACCACCTTTTCCATGATGCAAACTGCCAAAATCCCATGCTGTATTAGTTTTTCTCTTAATGCCACTTCTATTGAGTTACAGGATGAATTCAAGGTTTTGGCCTTGCACTTAATTTAATTTAATTTTATTGGATTCATAAGGAATGGCATGAACAGTATCATCATGTCAACTATATTCCACCTGAAGAATGGAACTGCTAAGTGTTGAAGTGAAAATAGTGTTTGCAGGAGATGGATGAAGTCCTTTGGAGTGTGATCAGAGTATTTATAAACCTTTGTGTTTAAACCTACATCTCCATCTGCCTGTTCTGTGATACTAACACAGACTATTTAGCAACAGTGATAATACTTCACTTACTCCTTAGCCTTGTCCATGCCAGTCCAATGTCCCGACCATGATCAGTTCTTTTTACACATTATATTTATCCATGGAGGGTCATTCTATTAATAATCACATTGCCAGTTGGGTTATATTTTGAGTAAAAACTACTGTGAAGTCTTCTGCTGCACTTTATAAAGGTGAAGAGGTTTCAGTGGTGGAACAACCCCTAAGGTAGAGTCAATTTCTGCATTGTTGTAGCAGAACAGAGCAGTCATTCCTGGGGAGGATACTTTTTGTCTGCTTTCTGCAGTCAGCTGAACAGAGGTCAGATTTGTTGGAAGCTGCTTAATTGTACAGGCAGCACTGCTCAGACCATGGAGCACAGCTTCATGCTGTTCTCTCAGCTGTCTGCTCCTTCTGCAATGATTGGCTCTGCTTCTTTTCAACTGCTAACATCTCACTACAGGCCTTCCTGTGAACATGCTGCCTTATGGCTTGAGACCAATGTGTGGGCACTAATCACCATCTGGAGAGAGAATGAGATTCAGGGCCAGCTGAACTTGGCTGTAAGTAGTGTTCGAAGTGGGGCATGGGAGGCTGTACACCAGGCCACCGCTCTTTTATCCTGAAAAGCTTCATTCCACCACTGTTCCCTGGCAGGAGGTTGCTCTCCAAGTGCCTGCAGGAGCCATGGGAGCTGCTCGCTTGTACTGGGGCAGGAGCAGCTTGTACTGATCAGCCAGTCCGAGCAGGGCAGCCCTTCCTGCTTCAGCCGATTGCTGGGGGTGCTGTGGAGCAAACTGGTGTGGGGTGGGAACAGCCCCCACACAGAGCAGCAAGATACCATAAGTCAGCAAGAAGCTTTTGCCTCAGTAGAAGGCCTGGTGGACTATATTTTGCCACCACAAGAGACAGTGCTCCTGATGAGTTTGGGATTGTGTTCCCATCCAAAATACACATATCTGCAGAATACAGGTTTCAGGGAACATATTAATGCATGGCAGAGTATCTTAGTGCCTTTGAGTGGAACGGTTAATTTCCCCATTGCTGTCAGTTGGGGATGAGGGCTAGTATCACATGCTTGTGGGTTTTTTTAATTCTACTCTGAATGCTTCCATAACTTAGAAAGGAGGATAAAATTGTATTGAGTATCATACCACTATTTTCCATTTGTTAAAGACCTACTTCTACATCACGAATAACTTACTGCCCCATGGCTTGTCTTACAATCTGCCTCTGTTTTCCTTTGCTTAACTGGGTCCAAGAGTATTTGCAGGGGAGAGGCAGGAAAGGAATGCAACTGCTAAGCTCCTTATGGCCCACATCGCTGCCTGGCAGCATTCTCCAGCTGTTAAGATGGATGTTTTATGTACATGGAAGTAGAGGTGGATTGTTTTCTGTGTGAGATGTATGGTTTTACTAGAGAATGCATGCATCTCATTATGTGAAGTTGTATGCATTTCTGAACAGAAGCATTTGAATTATGTTCTAACAACCCATCATATATCCTGTTAGTGCTGATTTCAGTTAAGTTGTGATAATCTAATAGGATGTTTTTCTGAGTACCAGAGTTATTGGCACCATCCGTATTTTTCATACAGCTTAGATATGTACCTGAAGTCATTTGTTTACAAGAGTTAAGAATGTCTATACCCTTGATAAATCTATCATGAACAGCAGTGAATAAACTGCAGAAGTTTTGGATTGATTCTGACATGGATGTTTTATCAGAAGTATGGACAAGCCTTGCTCTCTTTCATGCGCACGGTCTCTCTCTCTCTCTTTAATTTCTTCTGCAAGGTGCTTCATTATTGCTACCTAGGTTTTCTTCTAAGGTATAAGATGCAGTGCAACTTCAGAAACGGAATGAAATCACTTGGATGGAAAGCAAAGGTACCTTATGTCACCTCTGATGAAATCCCAAAGTAACTAATTTTGGGGTACATCAAAACACGCCTTTCTGTTTTCCTAAATTTGATTTCTTAATTTTTGTAGGTTAGGTAATATGTTTAATGTGTTGTAGGTAGTACTGCTGGCAAAATCTGCGAGTATGTTTTCTGTAGGAAGATCTGTATTCTAGCATTTTTAATTTTGTCAAACTTGCACCACTCAGGCTGAAATTAGCATAAGTTCAGTCTGCCCCTAATGTCCCTGAATATGTGCAGTCCCAGGATTACACTGATTGATCAGAACTGCTCCTTGCACATACCGGGAATGATACCAAATGTGAAAGAAAGACTAAAAAGTACAGAAAGAGGTAAGACTGAAGAGCATATTTCCTCTAAAACTTGAGGCATTTGAAAAATGCTGAAGAATTCTTAATGTTAACATCCTCTACTACTAGCAAATGGCTATGAAAACTACTTTGAAGGTCTGTGTTCTGAACACCCTTACTACTTGGTCGTCCTGAGAAATAATGGCCTGCTACCTCTGTGGCTTCATTAATTCAAGCAGCAGAAGCTTGCACTAAACTATATCTGGAGCTCTCACTGTTATGTATTGTTCTGCCTAAAGAAATTTATATTAAAAGCCCAGGCATTTTTAAGTGTAATTTCATACATTAAAACAATGCTAATGTTGCAAAAGTTAGGCAGTCAAAAGTTAAGAAATACTGCAGTCAGTTTTCTCTGCAATCTTAAATTGATATTCATGTGCATAAACACTATAATGCACTATTTTATTACATGGTTTTTTCCTCCAAGAGGCTCCAGCCTCATTAAGTACAGGGAATGGAAGTTGTATAGTTCATTGTTGCAGAAATGAGAAGGTGTGTTGTAAAAGGATGAGGGGTTTGTTAGAAGAATGGTGTGACAGATAAAGCAAATAAATGCCATTCTTATCCCTTGCGGTCTATTCCTGCATCTGCCACAAAATAACCTGGAGGAGAAGTTTCTTAAATTTTGATAAGTAGTCACTTATTGTAGGTCTTATTTTCTACAAACCTAACTCAGTGCTGTAAAAGTGCTGAGCTCTCACAGCAACAGCTGATGTCTGATGGAGCTTTGCTCTGAAATACAAAGTGCTTTAAAAGGCTGTATAATCTGATAAATCAAATTTTGTGTTTCAATTTAGTCCATGAATTCCTGTGTTTTTCATTTCCACTATATCTTGGTTCCTTGTTTGAAAAATGGGGACAGTAACAAAAGTGACTGGAATAGGTGAGCTGATCAGGGGAGAATACTGTAGAAACAACCAGGAGAAAATTAGCAACTCTATAGTCAGCACAGGAAAGTCTGTTGTGTAGTTTAAGGCTAAGGGCCAAAATTTGAGTGAGCATAACCAAGAGGTTATAATAACTCACTCTCTGAGCTGTCTATCCTGAGTGCTGAATGAGACAGGAGTCCAGCTGAAAAATTATATTCATATAATTAATAACGATGATATAACCTCTCTGTACAGTGGAGCTGAATTAAGACTTCTGTTATTGCCTATTCTGAACTCTTGACTCTTCAACTTGATGGTCTTTTTCACCTTAAACGTTTTATTTCCTATAATGAAAACTTTGTACATATAAAGGATGAGAATATAGGAGTAGGTATGCATCTGGATATAAATTCCTCCAAATTTTTATGGATACCTCTTACATGTAAAGAATATGCAGTGCAGACATATAGATGGTCTTTCTTCTAAAGGAAGTCCCCACTTGATAGCTTTGTTACTGTTAATAACCAGGTTGCATCCATGCTGAATGAGCAGCTGCAAAGAATCAGGATATTGGAGATGATGCTTCTCTCTGGGTTGCTACAATAAACTCTTGTTTGGGTGCTTTGATTTAAAGCACTGAAAATCTCCAGAGGAATGTGTCAGGACGCTGGACTATTCTTTTCCATTTGCAGTACAATGGAGAAAATATTCTCAGGCTCTCCAGAGAGATAAATATGAGATTGCAATACATTTAACTGTATTTAAAATGAAAGCGTGTTGAAAGCGCTCTATTGAATATTAAGTAGATCCTATTATAATATACCTCAGATCAGAATTTAGGATTTTCCTCTAATACTTTGCAAGCTACTGCTTATCTTAACTACAGAAGACACTCTATACTAAGGCTCATTTTGGCTATAGATTCAAGGATCCTAGGTCTAATACGGCCTGTAGGATGACTGAGCTGCAGTAGTACTTGCTGAGTGATTCATTGAGCAGTGTTCATATCAGCTTCAAAGAAAAATACTTTTCCTTTCTGCTCACTGAACAGGAGGAGCTGCTGTGAATATGGGTATTGACAAGAAGCTAAAGGAATCAAATGGATAATGTATAAAGGGAAGAGAAAACATCCATCATGTTCATGCAGTAGGTAATAAGTAATATTGCTGTAATACTTTTCCAAATGAAGATGGTTTATATTTATATATACCTCATACCCAGACTGAGCCCAAAATATTTTTTTTTTAATTCATAGACAGTATAGGAACTGTATGTGTAAGCAGGGAAAACATATACAGCAAAATCAGGAACACAGGAATCCTAAACGCCAGAAATGGACTCTGCAAATTTATGTGTCATGTACAAACCAAATGAAGCACTTTCCAGATAATTAAATAAATACTATTTTAGTGAACCGGTACAACACACAACATGCTACGTAGGGTTTGAATCCAAAGGTTCAGTGCTAGATGTGCAGCCTTTGTTATTTTGTGTTGATGCAGTTACTGTCAGAGTGCAACTAGTATTGCTTTCCCTGACAGTAGCAGCAGTAAACCGTTATTCTGCATGGAGAGTCATAAGGGAGAGCCATACAGCACCGCAGCAGGGACACCTATTCTGCAAGTAGTGTAGAGAAGCATCTGGATTTGGGAACTGGAAAATAAAGCAACTCAGATTTGAACCTGCCATGCTAGCATCAGTGGAGGGGGAGCTGTGCAGTGTAAGTGGAATGTAAAAAAACCTAAATTCCTTAGTAGGAGCTTCAGCATATCTAAAACTGGGTGTTTTGTGTGTTTGAATTGGGCCAAATTTGGGCACATTTTAATGGGACCAGAAAATACACATCTTCTTTTCAGGATTGCTAAATATTAAGGTCCTCCTCTGCCAACATTTCCAGAAAAAACAAATCACTGACAGATCACTGACGTTGTAGGCTTGGACATCTCCAAGGAGATTCATCAGGCCAGGTGCTCCTGCCTGCCATCTCGAAGAGAGCTGACATCATGACATCAATTACAAATAATCTTAGCCAATATCGGTTTTCTATTATGTTTGTGTTGGCTTTTGATTCTTCTCCATAGTAGCTCCTTTTCTTCTACTGAATGGAGGTGGGAAAGCTGCAACTTGTATGACCTCCAGCACTACCACCAGCACTCAGCTGTAAAAGTGCCAGACCTTTATCCAGGAATTGAGGCAGCTCAGTGTTTCAAGGCTCTGTAACTCTCTCTTTTCTAGATTAGACTTTCACAGCATAGCTGACTGTTATTCAGTAACCTTCTCTCAGACACACTAATTTTCACCCTTTATATCAAGCCTTAGTGACCCACTCTGTGGAAGCTCATCCCCTTTATACAGTCTTCAAGTTATTATGCCTGAGGCCAGCGAAGTCAAATGATGAATGTCTTAGGCAGGCATCTAATCAGAGTGATTTGTAGGCACTCTGAGAGGAAGCAAAGTCCAACTGGTGCCCCAGTGATAAAAGCCCACTGATTAATCCCAAGGCTACACTTTGCTGTGATTTGC